>JAVJIF010009246.1:0-166410 GCA_038442645.1 Agave tequilana | reverse complement strand
CCTCCAAAGTGATCCGATAGAAAATGTCCAAGAGTATAGTGCTACATAATTTATTCCAACGCCCAAAGCTCATTGTCGAACATCCATATTAGTGGAGAGGTTTTTAGGTTGGAGTAGGGTAAGGAGAGTGTTGAGGTCATAGGAGAGATTTGATGTGTCCGTTTTCCAATTAGGGAGCCCAAATTATTCTTCTATTAAATAGACAAGTTTGAGTGTTCACCGTTGTGAATGGATCCATTACAGGCACACAAATAAATTGGGAAATATAGAAGCAAGGGTATCATTACCCACCTAATGGTCGAGTCAAAATCTTATATTGAGCAACTATTCCTCAGTTCCATTTTGATGCCGGATGCAAAAGCCATAGAAGCCTTTAGAACTCCTCCAAAAGGGAGAAACATGCTTGGAAAAAATATTATGCAAATCATGAGGCATTCGCCTTCTATAGTAATTATGAAGAATAAGAGCTACCCACGGAGTGCGTATCATGAAAATGTCTCCACCACCACTTGGACAGGAGAGCAAAATTGAAGGTCTGGAGATTACACACCCAACCGCCTTGATTTTATGGGAGTACACAAGTTGTTAATTTATGAAACAAAGCCCCCCATGTATGTTTCTTGTGCTCTTCCAAAAGAAGGCACAACGAATACAGTCGATGGCATGGATCACCCATTCCAGGAGATAGTAAAAAGACATGAAATAGAGAGTCATGATTGACAAGATGGAATTCACAAGAATGAACCTACCTCTAGAAAGAGCATTACATTTTCAAGTAGCAAGCTTTTTCTCAACCCTCTCAATAAGAGGTTGCCAATATTCTCGTGAGCGGTCACCACCATTCACATTTTCGTTGTCGAGGAAACCAATATCAACAAGCAAATTGCTGAAGCTCAGCATAACCACGTGCATGTCCCAAAGCAGAATTCACAGCTTGTTCAGTCCTGAAAGCTCTATCAGAACGCACTAAAATTCCATGCCCGCAAGCTAGACTGGTCGAGCTTGAACGACATCGCCTGAGTACCTTGAGAAGGGATTAGTATAACACTATGTAAGCCAAAAGCCTGAATGACGGCTGTATAAGAGTAAACAACTACATCGTATTCATTCGGACAAGAAACCAATCATAAACTCATATTGCAGTTGCACTTATAGGCATTAACTCCTCGCAGTTGATAGCTATCTTATAGCTCAGATCCTTCACACGAAGGAAAGGAATCTTATCACCATTCCCACCGAAAGAATAGTACATTGCATGGAGGCGTTTGTAGATCAACCGCTGAACATCAACCTGGAACCTTGGGTTCGCGACCGCTGCCCCTCCCGAAGGACAAATACCTCAGCGTCACTGCTGCAACAGCAAATAAGCACCAGTTTAAGCTTCATTAGAAAGAAGAAAATCAGAAACACACCCTGCAACATATCAAGCAAAAATATTACAGGAAGAACAATTTCACACGCACAGGGAAAGCACAAGCGTGAATGAGTGAATAAAAAAAAAATGAACAGGTGTAACACAATCACAAACGTTCACTGGTGCGACTCGGGAGGCGAGGGATATGGTGTGACTAAACCTGACTAAACTACAATGCGGAATTTATACACAAGTATCAGCAAGGGGAGAAAAATTCTACTATTATTTTGACTTTGAAACGAATGTCAATTATTTGACTTTGAAGAATTAATGGAAATTAATGACAGATGACTTTTTGTTTCGGGACCCACTTGACAAAACGTCAACCGCAATCAGATTAAAAAAAAAAACAATAGTCTGAGACAACGCGCATTCATGATACTAGGTTTTTTGGGCACATGTGTTGCGTGTGCTTGGTAAAAAACTTCTGTTGCCCTCGCTCTACTCCAGCAGTGTTAGCACCAAAGAAGGATGGGATCTGCTACTATAAGAGTAAAGCGTTGAACAATATTGATTTGACCCTATGGAAAATTACGTCTCTATCTTCTCCTCCGACCTACCACCCCCTCTCCTCCCTTCTCTCATCCGTCGCTGAGATCCTGATATTTCTGTGCAGCAGCAGTCTGTGTTCAAGTTTGAGGGAGTTTGACTTTCTTTGTTAGATTGAATAGAAAGGTGAGTTCTTTTTTCTCTTTTGTTGAACTTTTAAGGTAAAGGACCACTGAATACCTATTAATTTGTGGACTAGAAGATATGGGTTTTGTTGGGAAATTGGTTTTGGTGGTAGGCTCTGAATATTGGATGATTAGGGATGGATTTGCTGCTGCAATATCTATATGGAATGCGTTCATCGAACTAAAATTTTGATTTTTTTTTTTTCCCTCCCCATTTTGATAATATTGGTGTCCAATATCTTTGATTTCTTGTTTCCATTTCATTGTCAGAGGAAATGGATTTTAGAGTGTTGGGGTATCCTGAGAATAGAGAATTTGTTTTGTCATTCTATTGATTTCTCAATTTTGCTGGACTCATTTATAGGATATGCAAGATTACAGTGTTCCTGTGAGAAAGAAATCTTTTGATTGAGGGGTGTTTTGGTTTTCTGAAATTATGTGGGAATAACTCATTTTGGGTTGTAATGCTTTGAACTTAGCTTTTGATGTGACGATCAGGCGACTTGTTCTGTTTCAGAAGCTACAGTTCCAGATTCAGTGTTTTTTATTAAAACTGTGTGCTGATATGTGTGGGCTTTGAATTCTTAGCTGCTCCCTTTGAAATTAGCTTTGACATGTAATTAGGAAGTTGGAGATTTCAATCTGGTGGATCATTTATTGTCCTTTTCTACTTAAGCAGGTTGTTCAATTCTGTGTTCCAATTGTTATGATGCACATAAATTGAGAGCTTTTATTTGGTTTCTTTTTTTTTTCTTTTTTCTTTGCTTATGGTTTTAGGTTTTTGAAATTTGATTGTAGTAGGTTTAGGACTTTAATTGTGTGGTGGTGGTGTTTGTTGTAGCTCCTGCTATTGGTGCGTCCCGTAGGAGAATATGCGCTTATTCAATGTTATGATCCTTGGCCCTGCACAGTCTCCATATGAGGTGCTGAGTTAAAAACATTAAAGTTATGATATATTTCGATTTGCATTATATGATATATTTCGATTTTGGCAGGTGAATTTGATTATTTGATGATATTTGGGCTCACTTTTCTGATAACAAGACATATTTGTTTAAAAATTTTGCTTAATTGGTATTTGTGTTAACATGGTTTCATTCTGGGAATATGGGACTTCCATACTTTGCTTTTGCAAGTGAGTCCGTTGGATTTTACATAAGAGTTTATATGGATCATTGCCCTGAACTGGATTTTAGGGTGGGGTGGGTTAACAACTCATTAGGTTAGCACAGCCATCATCATCTAAGTATTGTCCTCATGAAATGGAGCTGTAGAACTCAAGCGGCCACAGAAGACCTAGTAGAATTGCATGTTACTTCTTTTTTTACAGCACTTGGATATACACTCTTTTTAGATGATCATCAAGAACCTTAGTGGCAATAACTATTTGATTGTCTACGCAATTGAAGCTCATATGACGGCATGCATGCTCTTGCGCATACTGTTAGAAAATCCTCTCTTTCCTCGTGTTTCTTTTCCATAGTGATAACATTTTGGGTCCATTCACTACCTACCTCTCTTGCAAATCAGAAGATTAAGGGTTTTATTTTTTTGCCCTGGAGTTTGTCATATTTTGAAATAATGATGATATACATTGCAATTAGTTTTCTTAGTTAGTCGGATAGACTTTTGACCTCAATTGTACTCTTATTTGTTCTACCTTTCTCTATTTTTTGTTTTTTCTTTGCCTTTGGCGCATTTTTAACTATCAGATCCCAGAAGATAATAGTGTGATTAGCTAATTTTACATATTCAGCCTCAAACACCAGAAGAGAAAGATAAGGCCTGATTTCATTCCAAAATTGTCTTTTTCTCCTCGCTTTCATTTGTTTTCTTTGTTTCTCATGAGTTGCTGAAATATTTGCTTCATGCTATTTTCATTATGCTCTTTTTTTTTAAGGATGATGAGAGTTTGAGGAGATGAAAAGAGCAATGCTTAGGAAGTGTGGATTTGAACTCTGTTGGAGGTAACTCATCACCTCTCTTCTTCTCAACTTTTGTTTTGTTTGCTTATTTGAGATGGTTACAGATGGGCTTCTGGATTTGTTTAATTTGATCATTTGAGATAAGATACAGATGGGCTTCTGGATTTTTCGTTTTTTTTTTTTTTTTTTGCTGTTGGGATTAGTTTATTACCCTTAATTCAGAAGATTAGGTTGCTTTGCCCGGAAACTATCATATTTTGAATACTGATGATATACATTGCAATTAATTTCTTAGTTATTTACATTGCTTTATCTTATTTTACTTTTGTCTGAAAATTTTGCAGCATTAATCTGCCACAAGCCTGCAATGCATTTATATATAGTACATGATAGCAGATCTTTGCTGCTTAAGTTGCTTCATGAGTCTGTACGGGGTACTAAGCTGTATATAAAGGATAAATGTTAGTCAATTATATTTCATTCTGAATTCCTGTCAGATTTCTTGTGATCTTCTTATGTCTGCAAATATATCCTATTTTATGCAGCTCTAAGTTCAGAACTCTCTGTGTAAGGTTCCAGGTTTTGGACAAGTATCAATAGTCTTGTGCGTGTTTCAGGTCAAATATCTGCCATTCTCTGCATCTTACAACTTTTGTGTTAAATTATCCAAATTGTTGTGCATGTACAGGAATTTTCTGAAGTGTCATTTGGTTCCTTGATGATCTTCATTCTTATGTATGCAAATATCTCCTATTTTATGCAGGTTAAAGTTCATAACTCTCTCCAAGTTTGTATATTTTTGATGTGAAACAAAAGAACTTATAGTATGGTATATCATAGATATGAAACCACAATGTTTCACCAAAACATATGATCTTCGGTAGGAAATAATCTAAAACTAATAATGTCACAGATGAATTTTAACAACGATTTACAGACATAGCATGGACTAATCTAGCCTTAAGAAATTCAAACACAATAATCAGTTAACTTGAAACAGTCATAATTGCGATACAAGAATCAGCAAATAACAAGCATCAGCAGTTCACACGCATTCTCACAGATGTAGTGGACAACAGTAATTTCTGATAAAACTATAGATATCAATATATGATGTAACTCAATGAATATTCAATTACTGAAATAAAAATTACCTACTGAGAAGCTACGTTCTCAGGTATTCCGATGCTTTGTTAATTTCACTATGTGGTACTACTCTAGGATTATATCTGTTGATGATATTGTAGACTGACACTGATCTTTGTTGCTAATTTTGATGTTGTAAGCTGGATGATTGTTGTCGAGAATGGCGGAGGGCGATGACAGCTCACGCAAGGGGAAAATGGGGGCAGCAGGTGGTGGCCTGCTCGCTCACACAAGAGGGGGGATGGAGCAGCAGGTGGCGGTTTTGTGCTTGGTTGTTGTCAGGTCACAGAGGGTGAAGAAACCAGGGAGGTGTTGCGTTTGTTGAATGGTTGATGCAGGTCCTCAGTTGGGGAAGAGAGGAAGTTGATCTTGTTGCTGTTGTTGAGCACATGGAAGGAGGAAATGGCTTTATTTAGTGAATTTCTATATTTGTTTTCAGTTGTTTTGGGTTCGCTGGTGACAAACAAGAGGAGGAAATGGGTTAATTGGCTCGGTGGGATGAAGTGGGGTTGATTGGCTGTGAGTGGGATGTGATGGAAACTAGAATTTTTGTGATTTTGCAGGGGTTTCTGTGCTTGCTCACACACCGAAGATGGAGGTGGAATTTTGTTGCATAGTTGGATTAAGATAGGGATTGGATTTGGGAAGATAATTTGTAACTGGATTGGGTGGTGTAATTGGAATGGAAATTTTGTAATTGGATTTGTAATGGGATTGGAGAGACCAGATAAAAGATAAGATTTGGAAGGGATAACTGGGATTTGGCTTCACACTCAAAATCCTATTTTGAAAAGAAGTTTCACACTCAATCTCATTTTTAAATTTTTAAAGAGAAAATCCAATATTTTCATTAATCAACTTCCTTCATCCCACCTAGCCAATTAAACCATCTCCTCCTCCTTTTGTTTGCCACCAGCGAACCCAAACCAACACAGAAATCCATCAAATAAAGCCATTTCCTTCTTCCATGTAAGATCATCTTCCCCAACTGAGGACCTGCATCAATCATTCAACAAACCCAACACCTTCCTGATATCTTCACTCTCTGCGACCTGACAACAGACAAGCATAGAACTGCCACATGTTGCCCCATCCCCCCTTGCGAGCAAGCACAGGGCCCTAAGGCCACCACCTGCTGCCCCCATTTTCCCTTGTATGAGCTGTCATCGCCCTCCGCCATCCTCGACAACAATCATCCAGCCTACAAACAGTAAAATTAGCAACAAATATTAGTGCAGTCTATGATGTCATTAACAGAGATAATCTCATAGTAGCACCACAATGGAATCAACAAAGTATCGGAATACCTGAGAACGTAGCTTCTCAGTAGGTAATTTTTATTTCAGTAATTAGATATTCATTGAATTACATCGCATATTTATCTCTATAGTTTTACCAGAAATTTTTGTTGTCCACTATATTTGTGAGAATGCGTGTGAACTGTTGATGCTTGTTATTTGCTGATTCTATTATTGCAATTATGACAGTTTCACATTATTGATTATTGTGTTTGAATTTCTTGAGGCTAGATTGGCCCATACTACGTCTGTAAATCATTGTTAAAATTCATCTGTGACATTATTAGTTTTACATTATTTTCTACCGAAGATTATAAGTTTTCGTGAAACGTTGTGATTTCATATCTATGATATGCCACACCATATGGTCTATTGTTTCACATCAGTTTCAAAGCATAGTTTAGGTAGAAAACTTGCATTAAGTTTAGAAAAAAATTAAATTTTATTTTAGGTATTTGTTAAGAAAAATTTGTTTTTTGTTTTTTTTGCATAAAAAAGAAAAAAATTTGCATCAAGTAGCTATCATCCCACCCCTCTTGATTCCCAGCTTTTAGTGATGCTTGCCGACATAATAACTAAACTTACGGCCATAACCCAAACCATGGAGTCCTCCAATCAAACCCTGAATAAGATCGTCAGTAAAGTCGAGAAGAAGTCTGATAATCCATTTCTCCCGTAAATCCATACACCTCAGATGAACTGATTCAAATCGTCGTTGCCAACAATGACAGACTAAAGAGATTCTGGTGATTAGACTCGACCCTGAAAGAATTAAGCCTGAAAATCCTATTCTCCCAGTAGCCATGCCTATGATAAAAGAGTCCAGCGACAGAGACTTCTCCAAGCTTAGTCCTACGATTAAGTGTTATAAGTGTCAAGGCTATGGCATGTTGCTGCCAAATGCCCAACTCCAGTCAAAGTCACTCAAGTTAAGGAACCGCCTGTAACAAATCCAGAGCCCCTTCCTCCTCTACTGTCGATACCACCTGAAAGTGCACCTAGAGAAAGGTGAATATGTGTACTAGCTAATCTAGATTAGCAAATGATACGGAATTAAAAACTTAATTGCAAACACACTATGTGTAACCAAGAGCGAGCCCGAATTCCCCGTGAAGGGCTCTGAAACTACTCCTCTACATTCCTCTAAATAAAGAGTTGAGGTGTTATTAGAAGCTCTCTTGATTCAACACAAGTGTGGGCACACATAAATAATATCTAGCATGTATAAGAATATGAACAAGTAATAACAATGCAAGATATAAGAGAGATAGAGTTGAGAAACAGTAGATCAACGCAAACACCAAGATATGTTTTGAGGTTCGAACCAATGCTCTACGTCCCCGCCTTCAAACAGAAGGATTTTCATTATGTCCACACAGGACCTTTCACAAAGGGACCCCCACCGAGCAATTACAACTCTACACCGAGAGTACCCAACTCCGCTCTCTAACACAATCACTTCTACATAAGAGGCAAGGCACAAAGCCAAAGTACAGAAAAAGTTTACAACTTGGTGATTCAATGATCACAAACTCTCTTGGTGATCTGAAAGGATCACAAACAATTTTCTCACAAAAACAAGATCCTAAAAATAGGAATAGAATGATAGCTCAAGTGTGAGAAAAACAAAGTGTTTTGGAAAGAAACAACAAAGGAAAACTCTTGAGAAAAACTTCTTGATAGATAAGGAAATGAAGAACAAAACTAGAATTATCAAATATTAGTTTTCTTTGATTTTCCAAAAACTTTAAAAAAATAAAGATAAGAGAATTTTTGGCACAAAACTTGTTTTGAAAACTTGCTGAAAACACTTGAGAAGATGAGAAAATTTGTTTCTAAAAATCTTAGTGAAAAACAGCCCTCAAGAACCCATATTTATAAGGTCTTAAAAAACTAACCATTGGGGTCCAAAACAGACCCAGAATGGCCTGTCGGTCAACCGCCCGGTCGACTAGCCAACAGTCAGATTTCTGACCGTTGGGGCTACCGGTTAACAACCCTAGGTAAATATGCCTAACGGTCACCCGGGCCCGCCGGTCGACCGAGGCTAGAACCAGAGAGCACTCTCTCTTGTCGGTCGACCGGGCCAGATCCAAGCTCTCTGGATCAGTCGACTGAACGTTCAACCGGCCTATAGGCCAAGGCAATGTGCACGTTTTGTGCACATCGGTCGACAGCCCGGTCGACCGAGATCTGGTCCGATCGACCGCCAGTGGTCTCAGGTTAGGTTTTAGGATTTAAAAATTTGGTCTTTTAAATACCCATAAAATCTCATAAAATCACATAAAATCCACAAAAATAAGTTCTTATAATATTTGAAGAATAAATATGTGTGACTAAAATTCAACACATATTTCAAACAATTTGAACTATTTTTGTGATATAGAAATTAAGCTTTAAACAAAACCGATATTTTCCAAAAATCCACTTATAAATGAAAAACTGATTTTTCTCTAAACTTGTATAAATACAAAAACATGATATTTAAACTAAATTGGAAGCATAGCGTGTATAGATAGAATCCAATACACATATAAAAGATATATCCATGTTTTTTACTTTAAATCCAAAATTAGGTTTTGTTAAAAACAAAACTTGAAACCATGAACTAGATATACATAAAAGTTTTTAGACAATATGAACTAAACAATATATATAAATGAATCCACTATACATATAAACCATGTAAACTACTTTAGATGAAATCTATTCATGAAACCAAAAAATATATTCTAGAAAATCTAAAACCAGTTAAATCAAATCAAAACTATTTAACTTTTATGTGTGTGTGAACTTGAGCATATCAACATTAGTCTATCTTTACACAAGATCTAAACTAAACTAAACTAAACAAACTGAAGTCTTCTTGTAGAAGTCCTTCTCCAAGCTGACTCGATCCAAACACGATCCAAATGAGTTTGACTCTAACCGAGTGCTAGATGTGATCTTGACGCGCGAGCTCTTGAATCATCATGTGTTAGCTCCAAAACTGGATTTTGAATCTTTTGTTGAAGCTAATCACCTACTAAGATCTTGATCAATATCTGAAACTTATTAAACACAAGATCATTAGTAAACTAACCTTCATAAGTTAATCATCATCAAAACTAAGGTGAAAGGCCTCTGGGCCAACACCACCTTCTCCGCTTTCATTACTATCGACTCATATTGTCATTGTCTGTTATGACCATTAACCTCTTCCTCTTCTATTGCTGACATCCTCCCCTGTGATCATGGAGCTTGTCGAAGTCCTCTCTGAAGACCTCCCGGACAACCCACAACTGACGCGTGATACCCAACACGCCACTGATTTAGCCCCAGGAGCTAGTCTTCCCAACTTGCCACACTATAGGATGGATTCTATCGTACCTATTGAACTCAAAGAGCAAGTTAAATGAGTTGTCACTAGAGAACAAGCAACAGTGCCTTGTCACAATAAACACTCATGTTTATGAGGACAAATTTTAGAACTATATAGTGACAAAGGATGTAAATCAGGTCAAGGATGTTACCATCCATGGTCTACCCATGTCTGAAAACTCAATGAATACCATTATGAGAGAACCTCACACTCTGCAGATTATCAACTTTCCCTTCTTACGTTGAAATAAAGGGTGTTTTCACTCGGACTTTACCTGTTAAAATATCTGTTGCATCGTTAATAATGTAACAGGTAAACTACCACATACATTTATATTGGCACACCTAATAATCCCTTTTGATAGAGGTCGTGAGTATTGTTGACCCCCACTGAACCAAGTGCCTAAAATTTTTCCATCCAATAAGGAGTCAAGTTACCTTTTTGCATTGTAGGCACTAAAATAAGCTCTCTGCTACCATTCATTTGAGTATTTTGAGTCTGCATATATGTATCTGCATCACATTTTTCACACATACACGATCTATACATAGAAAATCGGTAATATATTTGAACAATGCAACGCTAACTATAATTTATGAGATTGCATCGGAAAGTTATTTAAAACTTTTAGTGTTGACAATTTATGATGGTTCGGATTCGTCCGAAACGATTTTCTCGAGAACTGTTAATGATTTGCATGATGTAGTATTAGATTTTTCAAAATCTTGAAGAATCAAATTACAATATTCACGTGTTATATCTTTAAAAAAATTTGAGATGGTCTTATTTTCAATGTTGGGTATTTAGTGAATTACAAGTATTGGATCTTAGCCCTAACAATCCACTGGTTGTAAGCCTTCTCTGAGCCATTTTTCTAAAAGTCTCCACATTAAGTCCACTCCCAGATATTCATCCCAATACAACAGTGAAATGTGATAAAATTTTATATAATTAAATTATCTGGTGTATTCTAGTGATATCTGACTGTTTGAAAATGAATATTATCTATTGAGTGGTGAGTTGCAGCAGGTAAACCCAGTTGTGTTGAAGCGTTATGAGAGTTTTCTACATCAAACTCGACGGAGTCGAGTTTTCTCCCACCTGGGGAGAATGATGCGGACACCCGACGACCAGAAGCGCCTTGGAGTCATTCATTCAGTTATTGGAATCTATATTTATTTCTTTTATGTTGAGTTGTTTTATTATTGTATTTTGTTTGTTTTTTATTTTAGTCTCATATCGGTTGTGTGGGAAAGCTGTATTCTTGTAAGCCTGTATAAAGGCATGACTCAATAAGATTAGTAATAAAAGTTGATTAATGAAAATTTTGAATTTTCAGACTGAAAATTTAATTATGAGATTAAGTTTGAAACTCTTTTTCAAAATGGGATTTTCAGTGTGAAGCCACTATTCTAATTATCCTTTATCCTATCTCAAACTCTATTCATATTACAAATCCTCATCCACTCCACTAATCAAAATTAGTTACAAGAGAGGGATTTAAATCCAAACAAACCCCCCTTCCTTCCCTACCCACCCACTCACAGCCGACTCATCCATATCATGGTTCATAGTCGCGGTCTCGGCTGTCAACTCGGCGGGCACTGAGACGGATCGGTCACGGCGACTCGGATCGGTTTCGGGCGATACGCGCAAAACGCTACATAGAAAGCTCAAAAAATTCTGAAAAAATCACGACAAATCTTAAAAAAATGTAGACATCCACATTCATGTATCATATATCCAAAACATATCGCCTAAAACACTAAACATAAAGCGAAACCATAAATACACGCGTCGTCGATAGAAGCATATCAAAATACATGCACAATATAGTAAATTGCACAAACTACATTCATAAATACATGCTAATGTAGTTATTTTCACATTGAATTGTGATGAGGCACGAAATCATCATAATTATCTCTGCGGTAAGTAGACAAATCGATACTAGTGCTTTAGATCTCTCAAATTGTGGTCTGTAGTCATAGACCTATGTCACACCATAATGTTGGCCTGATCAAACTCAACATTTGCATATGACCTTCAAGACTATAAGTTCCTCCATCAGTACTATTGTTGCCCTCATTATTGTCATCATCACCACTGCTGCCATCACCGCCATCACTGTCATCAATATCATCACCATCTTCACCATCATCACTACTAGAACTAGATAAATCCTCACATCTTTACCACCACCATCATCTGCTTCTCTTATACCTCGGAGGCGGGGAGAGGGGGGAGAGATCGGAAACACAGAGAGGGAGGGGGAGGGGAAAGAGACAGAGAGAGACAGGAGATGGAAAGAGAGAGCGGGTGAGAGAGGGAGGTGGGAGAGAAACAGAGGGAGGGGGAAGGAACAGACAGACAGAGAGACAGGAGATGGAGAGGGGGGAGAGAGCGGGTGAGAGAGGAAGAGGGGGAGAGAGAAACAAAGGGAGGGAGAGGGAAAGAGACAGAGAGGGAGGAACACCACCTGGGGCTGGGAGGAGCAGTCGGCGGCGATCGGGCCGCTGCAGAGTCCAGATTTGAGCGGCGATGATCGGGCTGCTGTGGAGTCCAGATTTGAGCGGGGATGATCGGGCAGCGGCTGCGATCTTCATATATGAGCGAGCGAGAGGTAAGTTTTTTTCTTTTCTTTTTTTTCTTTGTACCCGTTCGTCACGGGTGCATATACGTTTCGAGCCGACTCGACCGAGAATCAGAGTCGACTCGGTCGACTCAGCCGAGTCACGACCGATTCGGCCGTGAATCGGCCGAGTCGACCAAGTCAACTCCGATTTTCGGCCGAGTCGGTCTCCTCTGAGTTGAGTCGACCGACTCGTGACTCGGACTCGTCTCGGAGGGGGCCGAGACGGATACGACTCGGCCGAGTCTTTGAACGTGATCCATCTATCCCATTCAAATCCAAATTTTGAACCCCATCACAAGTCCCTCAATTCTTCCCCCAAATCCACTTAATTACAAATCACCATCTCCTCCCTATAATCCAAGTCTTCTACGTGAGCATCATTTGTTAGACTTATTATGCTTTTAAAGTATAATTTAATTTGGGCCTAATCAAGTCAATTGGAAATTCGAACCCGCCCACTTAACCTATGTTGTTTAACCCAATAAAAAATTGATCAAGCCTAAATGGTTTGGATCTAGACACGTTTTCAATTACACTTAGCCATGAGTGTATTTAAATTAAAATGTGGGACTCATATACACGTGTAGAACTCGTGTTATAAATCAATGGCCTAAATTTATGATGAGTTGAACTAGGGTTCTTGATGCTATATATATCATGGGTAGGGTTCCCTCTCCAACAACAATGACCTAATCTCTCTCTTAGAGGCCTCTCATCTCCTCTAAGGATAAAAAGAGAACTTGGTAGCTGAAGAGAAGAATCATCTCCCTCAACTTTGGCGTCCTCGAGATCGTGCAATCTTCGGCATCCTTTCGTGATGGAATCAGGTATGCCTAAAACCCTCCCCTCCTTCCCTTTGATAAAGAGGCTTACAGTATATGTGCAGATCTTGTATGGAATAAAATTAGATCTAACAATTAGTATCAAAGCCTCCTCTTTATCGGATCATCGGGATATAAAGTAAAAAAAAATCTTTTGATCTCAATCTATGAAAATTATGTATCTCTTTGTTTAATTCAATAAAGATTATTTTTTTCTTAAATAATTGAATTAAATTAGAGATGATAAATTGAATTATGTATATATTTTTGAAATTTTAATCTGTGTGTTATTATTTCGAAAATATTTTTTGGAAATAAAAAAAATTGTGGCTGGACGCATGCATGCAAGGGAGCCCCTGCATGCATGGCAGGCCTTATGTTGATATAACCAAAAAAAAGGGTATGCATGAATGCTCTCTGCTGAGAGCACTGCAGAGAGCATGCAATGCTCTCTGCTGAGAGCGCACACATGCACGCATGCTTCTAGCATGCGTGCGATGGCCATGCGGCCTGCGCCGCCCCTTGTGGGTGGGCAACAGCCGCCAGCCACCATGAGCCAGCGGCTACAAGGGCAAATATTAAAAAAAAGAGAGGTTAATTATTTTGGGTTTCATAATTGATTAAGATTATGAGATTAATTAGGATTAAAAAATTTAGAGATTGAATTTTACTCTAGTAAGAAAACCTACTCCTAATTAATCTCATATTAAATTTTAATTGGGATTGTTGAGATTGATTTGGTTTTAGAATTGAAATAGAATTCTTGTCTATTAACGGTATTTTGGGGTATAATTCTACTCAAATAAAGAAACCTAATCTCAATCAATCTCACATTAAACTAGTTGGGTTTTCTATAGTTTATTTACACCCGGCCCAATAAGAAACGAAAACAATAACTTAACCATTGCAGATCGGGTCTGATTCAGACCCGATAAGCACTGCAGACCTGTTTTGCCAATAGAAACTTCAATTAACCGTTACGGGCTCATCCGATCTCTGTTTTGGGCATGTAACAGCCGTTTCGAAGCTCTTGACGAGCACTACAGTATTACAGGCACAAGACATGACAAAACAATAGTTAGTTGACATAAAGAAGGCATTGAAGTGTTTGCTTATCATACTTATGTGTACCCTTACATGCTTCCACTTCATCGATATTTATTGCTCTAGCATAAGGAATATTAATGATTACTACAGTTGATAACACACATAAAAATATATACATGTTCAAGTTAAAGAATTTATAAAAGAGCATATTTAATTGAGTATATAGTTCATGCGGACAGTAGCCGGCCCAAAGGAAGACTATTGTTTGGCCGAATTATGTACGACTTCAGATACTTGATGTGAGTAATGCAAGTAGGAGAACCTTAGTGTATAGTAATCGGCCCAAAGAAAGGTTGTCACACTATAGGTCATATTGCATTACCCTCATCAACTAGTCCGATGGCGGAACAAGAATCCGGATGCGTAGATTGTGTGGCCCATGCGTGTGACAATCCGCCCAAAGGAAGGTTGTCATTATGGCCGGGTCATTACATATATTATATGGTCAATATAGATTACTTAAACTTTGAGACCAATCCTATAAAGGGACAGTCGGCCCAAAGGAAGATTGTTCTCTTATATACGACCTAGACTTTAGGGTATCTATATTGGGCCAGTACAGTGTTGGCATTTAAAGACAGCTTGTTCTGAAAGTTTGGCCGGCAGCTCAATCGGTTAAACTGGTTGCATTTCTAAAATTCACCTTATATGGCTATTACAGTAGAATTTTGTTAATACAATGTTTATGTTAAATTGATGAAAAATTGTACATTTTATGTAGTCTAAATTGAATGGTACAAACTTTAAGAAGTGGTAAGACCACGTAAAAAATTGTTCTTGGATTCATGGACCTAGAGTACACCTTAAAGACTGATGGACCCCTACTATCACTAATAAAAGTTTAGTTAAAGAAAAGGCCAATTATGACAAGTGGGAGAGGTCTTACATGATGTGTCTAATGGTCACTATTCCTATAACTATTAGGGGTTTTATGCCTAATAAAGTCAGTGCTAAGAGTTTTTCAGCTGAAGTAGCCGACCGGTTTATTAAATCGGATAAAGTTGAGGCCAGCACGCATCTTAATAAGCTGATAAATATGCGCTACAACGGCAAAGAAAACATAAGGGAGTACATTATGGGAATGTCTAATCTTGTTTTTAAACTAAAGGCACTTACATTGAAACTCTCTGAAGAGATTCTAGTGCACTTCATTCTAATCTCTTTTCTTATAAAGTATAACCCTTTTTCAAAATTATTTATAATGCTCAAAGGGAAAGTGGAGTCTCACTGAGCTCATTAGTCACTGCGTCCGGAAAGAAAAGAGATTGAAATAAGAAAAGACTGAAAGTGCTCACATAGCATCCAGGGTAAACTTCTAATAGAAAAGAAAAGTGAAACTAATGGCCTGTTTGGTTAAGGGTGGAAGTGAGGAATTAGTAATAGTTCTCTTTGGAACTTGGGAATTGGTTAGTAAGTTTTCCGGTGTTTGGATGTTGTTAGGAAGTGTGATTTGGAAAATGTTGTCTTTTTCGGTGTTTGGATGGTAATGTGAAAGTGAAAGTGGAAAAGTTGACCACAAAGTTGACCGCAAAATAATATTAAAATAAAAATTAATTAAGAAAAATAAAAAATAGACTGTAATTAAAATGCAAGTGAGATTTACATGATCAAAAAATTAACTGTTTTGTGCTACAACTTATTACAAATGAGATTTACATGACCACAAAATTAACTGTAGCACTTTGGAAGTGAGGAAATGATTGTGTAAAAGAGAAAAGAGAAAAGGAAAAGAAGTTTTCTTATTTTCCTTTTCCGGTGTTTGGATAGATAGTGTAATACCCC
Source organism: Agave tequilana (assembly GCA_038442645.1). NCBI lineage: Eukaryota > Viridiplantae > Streptophyta > Magnoliopsida > Asparagales > Asparagaceae > Agave > Agave tequilana. The sequence goes on along the minus strand of JAVJIF010009246.1, from coordinate 150,247 downwards.
GTTCCTGGAATACGTACTTAGTTGCGTATTCAGTTTTTCGATCGTATTTTTTTTCGATTTACTTCCTGTATTTGACCGATTTCAGTTTCAAATATTATTTTCCAATATTTTAGATTTTATATAATTTTTTGGAATTTTCCTGAATTAACTGAAAATCTTCAAAACCGGCGTCGACCAGTGTCGCTGAACGATTCCCGGATTTTTATCTTACAAACAGTTAGGAAATTCTAGAAAGTCCTTTAGGCATTATTTCTTGGAATCGTATTTCTTACCTAAATACTTTTTCTGGGAATTTTGTGATTTTATGAAAATTCCACCGGAGTCGGTAGCTAACTGATTCCGGGATTTTTAGTTTTAAAACTATAAATTATTTCTCCAAACGAATTTCACCATGAGTCTTAAAATATTATTATTGATTTTTGGTAAATTTTACGAGTCGTTCCAAGATACTTGATTTCGGGACGATTTCGGTATTTTCCGAAATGTTTTCCGCATCTTCGACTTAAACCCGGGAACTTGTCTTTTTATGTTTTTATTTTCTAAGTCCAAGAAAATATCTTCATTTATAAATTCTTTTCCTTTTTCCTTTCTCTTGTTTTCCTTTCCTTCCTTCACAAGCCACAAAATTTCCAATTTCCAAAAATTCCAATCTTTTCCAATTTTCCAACAAACTCCACAAAACTCCACACACTTCCTCATTAATGCCCCTCTTTCTCTCTCTCTTCCATGGCCGGCCAAGTGGCCAAAAGAGGGACACCTCACCTCCCCTAATTGCAAAAAACCCCCTCTCTTCTACCTTATTTACAACTCCTTTACAAAATCTAAAACCTATATAAACATTCCCTTTACATTTCTTTTCCTTTTTCTTCATTTCACCAAAGATTTAGCCCTCACCACTTCCTCCTCCATCTCAAACTCCACCACCAACTCCAAAAGCTCACCTAAGTCTCCATCTCCTCTTCAACTACCACTACTTTGGAATTGAGATCGTAGTTTTCTTCGTCGTTTGCATCGCCAAGGATCAAGTTGGTGATATTGTCGACAACAACCTTTTCGGAACTCGTAAAGCTTCAAGTAACCGTTCTTTGTGAGTGTTTTTACTCAGCAAGACTTGTTCAATTCCTAGTATACTGGTGGTTACAAATCATGTATGCTTATGCCTTCAAAATCATGTTTTTGGACCATCAAACACAACTATCAGAAATTCTGTTTTGTATTCTGTTTTCCCACGATTAGTCGACTTGACCTAGGTATTAGTCGACTAACCCATCTGTTTTGAAACGTAACCTTTTCTGGAACACAGTTTTAGTCGACTTAAACTATCTATTAGTCGACTAGAAATCTTTGTTAGTCGACTACACTTTCCACCCTAGTCGACTAACTTTTCTTGAATCAGAAACTCAACTCTCTGTATCACAGACTTAGTCGACTTAAGCATCTGTTGGTCGACTTATAATCATTGTTAGTCGACTAACCCTTCCACCTAGTCGACTAACTTTTCCTGAAACAGAATTCCAACTCTCTGGAACCCAGTTTTAGTCGACTAGTCCAGACTGTTAGTCGATTAGAGACCACTATTAGTCGACTAATCATTCCACCTAGTCGACTAATTTAGGCTGTTTATTATAGTTGATTTCCTTTCTGAATTTGGATCTTACCCTTGATACATGTGTGATATATTATTCTTGTTTATGCTTCATGACTGGTACCTCATGATCTATTACTTGATGGATGCTACTTCTTGCTACTTCATGACTTGTTGTTATATAGTCTTACTTCATAACTTGTTAAATGAGGAATATCTCCATTTCATCATGCCATCACTTAACACCAAGCATGATACACTTGACTTTTGTATAAAATGGACTAAATTACATGTGGGTCGGGGGAAACATGCGGATATCGATATGTGTTCGTGTTTACAGTGGTATTAGGTATATTGTACAATCATATTTCCGGTCTAACCTGTGGGCCTCCAGGAGACCGAGGGAGTGCTTGCTCCCTCCTTACTGGTACCATCATGATAAAGGGCATACATAAGTCCCTCCTGTTAGCCTAGCGGCTGGTTTCCGTCATCAAGCAACGGAACAATCCTGGACCGTTGTCCCGGGCATGTACGGGACCCACTGTAAACATAGTTCGTTGATAATCCCGCTGGTTTCCAATAACAACCTTGCTTTACTAGGATATGGATCTATGTGCCCTGGGACGCTGGGTCACATAGCTAGATATCACAGTAAGACAAGTAATAATAATAATAGACTCTGACTGTGGATTCATTGTATTCTGACTTTATCTCTTCATGCTTCCATATTCGTTGATTGATATTCATATTACTGTTCTAACTTCCTTATCTTGTTTTATAGCCATTTGGCTATAGCCTATTCATTGTTGGGAGGTCCTGACTCCCTTGGATTTGTATGTTCAGGTTCCGAAGCTTGGATCGAAGTGGAGCCTTCCACAGAGGATCAAGCTTTTCTTAGTGAGCAGGCAGACTAGTTCCAGTCCTTTGTGCCAGATTTCTCTTTTTGACTCACGGGATCTTCATCCTACTCGTGAGCATTTTGTGTTCATATTGTATCTTTTACTTTTGGACTTGGTTGTGATAAAAGATACATGTAATGTGTAATATTTTATCATATCTTGTGATAACTTGTACTTGTACTTTTAAGTTGGCATATGTATGTATATCACGCTTTGTCGTGTACTCTGATCCTTGTTGTACTAGATGCTTAGCGTATATACGTGGGGGCATTTTCTGACCTACGTATATACGTCGCAGTGACGTCCCCGTATCCGTGGGATCGGGGCGTTACAGGTTGGTATCAGAGCCTAAGCTCTCACACCTATAGTACAATCAAGCAGCAAATTAATGAAATTTGCTAATGCCAACTACAATGTACAAAGTTATCGAGTCCTTGATTCCTTCCCTTGTGTCCTAAACTCCTTCCATTTTTCCAATTCCAGTTATCTTATCCCAATTCGGTATGGAGAGAAGGACGGGTCGTAATAATTCACAAGTATCGAATGGACCTGCGGGAGAGAATGCCGATATTCTGAGGGTCATTCAGACGATGATGGAGAATCAGCAACAACAGACGGAACTCCTTCGGCAAGAGTTAGCAGCTCCAAAGGAACAGAGGCCGGGAAATATTTCAGACTTCAGACGGCTGCAACCAGCCATATTCACGGGTGAAGAGAAACCCTGGATGCTGAGCAATGGCTGACAGATACCTCAGACTTGTTGAATGCAGCTCGAGTCCCAAAGGAGAATCAGGTGGAGGTTGCTAAGATTCAATTGAAGGATATAGCCAGAACATGGTGGCTAGCTGAGGAGGCAAGATTGGAGAAGCCTGTCACCTGGGACACATTCTCTAAGAGCTTCTATAGCAGATTCTTCCCTGCCACTGCTCAGAAGGACATGGAAGAGCAGTTTATCCGACTTCAGCAAGGGAATAGGTCCGTGGACGAGTATGCCGCGGAATTTCTCAGGCTTAGCCGCTTTGCTCCATACATGGTAACTGATGAGGAGAAGCGGGCGAGTAGATTTCAGCAGGGCTTGCAGATGGACATCCAGGTCTTCTTAATGCCCCAGCAGCTGAAGACTTATTCAGAAGTTCTCACCATAGCTCGAGAAGTGGAGCGTGGACTAGAGAAGAAGCAAGTGAACCAGATGAGGAACCAGGCCACGAAGAGGCCATTTCCACCAATGGGAAGAGGAGGCCCATACAGAGCAGCAAAGGTTCAGACAATGAGGCAACCATTCCGACCAGCTCCTTACCAGACGGCCCAACCATTATCCTTCTGTAGCTATTGTCAGAAACCAGGTCACATTCGACAGAATTGCCGTAGGGCAAATGGATTATGCTTGGTATGTGGTTCCCGAGACCATTCCATAGAAGCCTGTCCACACAGAAGAATGGGGATAGCCGGCCAAGCTTTGCCAGCACTGCAGGGACCAAATGGACAGAGATCACTTCCAGGGCCACTTGGACAGAGGAACCAAGGACCGATGATCAGGAGAGCTCCTCCCCCTCCTCCACAACAACTATTCGCCCAGTTCAGAGAGGAGCTAGGACTGCAGCAGGGCGTGGAAGAGGTCAAGCTTATAATCTGACGGAAGAAGAGGCTGGGACTTCTGAGGAAGTGATAACAGGTAAGATCAGGGTACACTCAAAACCTGTTTTAGCCCTCTTCGATTCCGGTGCTTCCCATTGTTATATCTCAGATCATTTTGTGGCATCGCATTCTATACCTGTTAGATCTTTAGACCACAAATGGGAGATTAGTACAGGGAATGGAGTAGTCATATCCTCTAGAGTTTGTGCTGATTGTCCAGTAGAACTTTGTAACAAAACCTTGGCCATAGATATGCTCGTACTAGACACCAAAGGGTACGACGTAATCTTAGGCATGACCTGGCTCAGTCAATATTATGCAGTTATTGACTGTAGGGAGAAGAAGATTAATTTCAGAATCCCTCTTCAGCCTGAATTCCAATTTAGTGGAGAAGTGAAGTCTACCAAGAGAAAGATTCGGATGACTACTTCGGAGATTCAGAAGAAGGGAATACCGGTGTGGGATGAATTCCCAGAGGTGTTTGCTGAGATCTCAGGACTGCCACCTGAAAGGATGATTGAGTTTTCTATTGATACTGTGCCTGGAGCAGCTCCTATATCCAAGGCTCCGTACAGGATGGCACCGACGAGGAGTTAGAGATTCTAAAGAAGCAGCTGCAGGAATACTCTGATAAGGGATTGATTCGGCCAAGCACTTCACCATGGGGAGCTCCAGTATTATTGGCAAACAAGAAGGATGGTGGTAAAAGGCTTTGTATTGATTATAGAGAATTGAACAAAGTTACCATCAAGAACAAGTATCCCTTACCAAGGATTGATGATCTGTTGATCAGCTTCATGGAGCCCGAGTATTCTCTAAATTAGATTTACAATCGGGTTACCATCAGCTTAGGGTGAGGAAAGAGGATATTCCGAAGACGGCATTCAGGACCCGTTATGGCCACTATGAGTTTCTAGTTATGCCTTTCGGAGTCACCAATGCCCCTTCAGTTTTCATGGATTTGATGAACAAAGTTTTCTCGCCCTATTTGGATCAGTTTGTAGTTTTTTTTATAGATGACATCTTGATCTATTCGAAGAGCTACAGGGAGCATGCAGAACACTTAAGGATAGTATTGCAGACTCTCCAGCAGGAGCAGCTTCATGCTAAGAGGAGCAAGTGTGACTTTTGGTTGGACAGTATGGCCTTCCTTGGACACGTGATTTCAGCAGAAGGAATTTCAGTTGATCCCAGCAAAGTCCAGGCAGTGAAGGATTGGCCAATTCCAAGGATGGTGACGGAGATTAAGAGTTTTCTTGGACTAGCCGAATATTACAGACGCTTTGTCCAAGATTTCTCTAAGATTGCTGCCCGTTGACCAAGCTCACCCGGAAAGGAGAAAGATACATATGGACAGAAGAATGTACTGCAGCCTTTGAGCAATTGAAGCAAAGACTCATTTCAGCTCCAATCTTGAGGACTCCCTCAGGAAGAGGAGGGATGGTCATATTCAGTGATGCATCAGGAAAAGGCCTGGGGTGTGTACTAATGCAACATGGTCATGTTATAGCTTATGCATCCAGACAACTGAAGCTTCATGAGCGAAATTACCCAACTCATGACTTGGAGCTAGCAGCTGTGATATTTGCCTTAAAGATCTGGAGGCATTATCTTCTGGGAGACAAAGTGTTGATATACACGGATCACAAGAGCCTCAAATATATTTTCACACAGAAGGAATTGAACATGAGGCAGAGACGGTGGCTGGAGCTAATGGCGGACTATGATATAGACTAGCAATATCATCCGGGCAAGGTCAATACAGTACCAGATGCACTGAGCAGGAAGCCAGAGAATAGAGTGCTAGTCCAACTTACTCAGCAGAAGGAGTTGATTCAAGACATCATCAAGTTGGACTTAATGGTAGTTCGAGGAGTGATAAGGCAGGACAGTACATGACCTTGCAGATTCAGTCAGCATTGATAGATGAGATCAAGGAAGCTCAAAAGGAAGACCCCAGATTACAGATATTCCGAGCTCAGGTAGAGGCTGGATTGAGGACTGATATCTGTATTCATCCAGATGGTGCACTATATTTTGGTAGCAGACTTTGTGTTCCCCAAGGAGAAGTTCGACAGAAGATTCTAGCAGAAGCACACAGTTCAGCCTATTCCATACACCCAGGGGGAAACAAAATGTATCAAGACATAAAGAAGCAGTTTTGGTGGAATGCTATGAAAAGGGAGATAGCCCAGTATGTAGCCAAGTGCTTAGTTTGTCAGCAGATAAAGATAGAACATCAGAGGACAGCTGGACTTCTACAACCCTTACCAATACCCGAATGGAAGTGGGAGCACATCACCATGGATTTTGTTACGGCATTACCTCGTAGTCCTAAGGGTAATAATGTTGTATGGGTAATCATTGATCGCCTCACCAAATCAGCTCACTTCATACCATTCAGGGTAGGTCAGACAACAGAGGTTTTGGCAGACAAGTACATGAAGGAGATAGTTCGTCTACATGGAGTTCCAGTTAGTATTGTATCAGACAGAGACACAAGATTCAGATCACATTTCTGGGAAAGTCTCCAAGAAAGTCTAGGAACTCGTCTGAAATTCAATACTTCCTATCACCCTCAGACAGACGGACAATCTGAAAGGACTATCCAGATTCTTGAAGACATGTTGCGGGCTTGCATGATTGAATTCAAGGGATCATGGGAAGACCATCTTCCTCTAGCTGAATTTTCTTATAATAACAGCTATCAGGCAAGTATCAAGATGGCACCATTTGAAGCATTGTATGGAAGGAAGTGTAGGTTACCGATTTGTTGGGACGAAGTCGGTGAGAGGAGACTTTTGGGGCCAGAGATCCTGATTCAGACAACAGACAAAGTCAGAATCATCAGAGACCACCTCAGGGCAGCTCAGAGTCGGCAGAAAAGTTGGGCTGACACTCAGAGAAGGCCATTGGAATTCCAGACAGGAGATCATGTGTTTTTAAAGATATCACCTACAAAAGGAGTAATCCGGTTCGGTACTCGTGGAAAGCTTAGTCCGAGATATATCGGCCCATTCGAGATTTTGGACCGTGTGGGAGATGTGTCCTATCGATTGGCATTACCGCCATCATTGGACGGAGTTCACAATGTATTCCACGTATCACAGTTGAGGAAGTATGTCAAGGATGATAGTCATATCCTGGATCACTCCGAACTGGAACTACAACCGGATTTGTCATATCAAGAGCAACCGATGGCCATTTTGGACAGAAGTGTTAAGACATTGAAGAATAAGGCAATACCATTAGTGTTGGTGTCTTGGAACAGGCATGCACCAGGAGAGGCCACGTGGAACGAGAGGATGTTATCCGTGAGCGTTATCCGCAACTCTTCACAACTTAATTGGTAAGATTCCTTCTTTCTATCCTTCTCTACTGTTATCCTTCTTCTCATCCATCCTTGCTGTTACCTTTCACTTTCTGAAATTTCGAGGACGAAATTTTTTGTAAGGTGGATGGATTGTAATACCCCGTTCCTGGAATACGTACTTAGTTGCGTATTCAGTTTTTCGATCGTATTTTTTTTCGATTTACTTCCTGTATTTGACCGATTTCAGTTTCAAATATTATTTTCCAATATTTTAGATTTTATATAATTTTCTGGAATTTTCCTGAATTAACTGAAAATCTTCAAAACCGGCGTCGACCAGTGTCGCTGAACGATTCCCGGATTTTTATCTTACAAACAGTTAGGAAATTCTAGAAAGTCCTTTAGGCATTATTTCTTGGAATCGTATTTCTTACCTAAATACTTTTTCTGGGAATTTTGTGATTTTATGAAAATTCCACCGGAGTCGGTAGCTAACTGATTCCGGGATTTTTAGTTTTAAAACTATAAATTATTTCTCCAAACGAATTTCACCATGAGTCTTAAAATATTATTATTGATTTTTGGTAAATTTTACGAGTCGTTCCAAGATACTTGATTTCGGGACGATTTCGGTATTTTCCGAAATGTTTTCCGCATCTTCGACTTAAACCCGGGAACTTGTCTTTTTATGTTTTTATTTTCTAAGTCCAAGAAAATATCTTCATTTATAAATTCTTTTCCTTTTTCCTTTCTCTTGTTTTCCTTTCCTTCCTTCACAAGCCACAAAATTTCCAATTTTCAAAAATTCCAATCTTTTCCAATTTTTCAACAAACTCCACAAAACTCCACACACTTCCTCATTAATGCCCCTCTTTCTCTCTCTCTTCCATGGCCGGCCAAGTGGCCAAAAGAGGGACACCTCACCTCCCCTAATTGCAAAAAACCCCCTCTCTTCTACCTTATTTACAACTCCTTTACAAAATCTAAACCTATATAAACATTCCCTTTACATTTCTTTTCCTTTTTCTTCATTTCACCAAAGATTTAGCCCTCACCACTTCCTCCTCCATCTCAAACTCCACCACCAACTCCAAAAGCTCACCTAAGTCTCCATCTCCTCTTCAACTACCACTACTTTGGAATTGAGATCGTAGTTTTCTTCGTCGTTTGCATCGCCAAGGATCAAGTTGGTGATATTGTCGACAACAACCTTTTCGGAACTCGTAAAGCTTCAAGTAGCCGTTCTTTGTGAGTGTTTTTACTCACCAAGACTTGTTCAATTCCTAGTATACTGGTGGTTACAAATCATGTATGCTTATGCCTTCAAAATCATGTTTTTGGACCATCAAACACAACTATCAGAAATTCTGTTTTGTATTCTGTTTTCCCACGATTAGTCGACTTGACCTAGGTATTAGTCGACTAACCCATCTGTTTTGAAACGTAACCTTTTCTGGAACACAGTTTTAGTCGACTTAGACTATCTATTAGTCGACTAGAAATCTTTGTTAGTCGACTACACTTTCCACCCTAGTCGACTAACTTTTCTTGAATCAGAAACTCAACTCTCTGTATCACAGACTTAGTCGACTTAAGCATCTGTTGGTCGACTTATAATCATTGTTAGTCGACTAACCCTTCCACCTAGTCGACTAACTTTTCCTGAAACAGAATTCCAACTCTCTGGAACCCAGTTTTAGTCGACTAGTCCAGACTGTTAGTCGACTAGAGACCACTATTAGTCGACTAATCATTCCACCTAGTCGACTAATTTAGGCTGTTTATTATAGTTGATTTCCTTTCTGAATTTGGATCTTACCCTTGATACATGTGTGATATATTATTCTTGTTTATGCTTCATGACTGGTACCTCATGATCTATTACTTGATGGATGCTACTTCTTGCTACTTCATGACTTGTTGTTATATAGTCTTACTTCATAACTTGTTAAATGAGGAATATCTCCATTTCATCATGCCATCACTTAACACCAAGCATGATACACTTGACTTTTGTATAAAATGGACTAAATTACATGTGGGTCGGGGGAAGCATGCGGATATCGATATGTGTTCGTGTTTACAGTGGTATTAGGTATATTGTACAATCATATTTCCGGTCTAACCTGTGGGCCTCCAGGGGACCGAGGGGAGTGCTTGCTCCCTCCTTACTGGTACCATCATGATAAAGGGCATACATAAGTCCCTCCTGTTAGCCTAGCGGCTGGTTTCCGTCATCAAGCAACGGAACAATCCTGGACCGTTGTCCCGGGCATGTACGGGACCCACTGTAAACATAGTCGTTGATAATCCCGCTGGTTTCCAATAACAACCTTGCTTTACTAGGATATGGATCTATGTGCCCTGGGACGCTGGGTCACATAGCTAGATATCACAGTAAGACAAGTAATAATAATAATAGACTCTGACTGTGGATTCATTGTATTCTGACTTTATCTCTTCATGCTTCCATATTCGTTGATTGATATTCATATTACTGTTCTAACTTCCTTATCCTTGTTTTATAGCCATTTGGCTATAGCCTATTCATTGTTGGGAGGTCCTGACTCCCTTGGATTTGTATGTTCAGGTTCCGAAGCTTGGATCGAAGTGGAGCCTTCCACAGAGGATCAAGCTTTTCTTAGTGAGCAGGCAGACTAGTTCCAGTCCTTTGTGCCAGATTTCTCTTTTTGACTCACGGGATCTTCATCCTACTCGTGAGCATTTTGTGTTCATATTGTATCTTTTACTTTTGGACTTGGTTGTAATAAAAGATACATGTAATGTGTAATATTTTATCATATCTTGTGATAACTTGTACTTGTACTTTTAAGTTGGCATATGTATGTATATCACGCTTTGTCGTGTACTCTGATCCTTGTTGTACTAGATGCTTAGCGTATATACGTGGGGGCATTTTCTGACCTACGTATATACGTCGCAGTGACGTCCCCGTATCCGTGGGATCGGGGCGTTACAGATAGGGAAGTGAGCAATTATACTTCCCCATTTCCTTACTTCCGCCCACTTCCTTGCAACCAAACACCCCCTAAAGGGAGAAACATAAACACCACTACAGTAGCTGATCTTAAGTGACAAAAGTGCAGAAAAAAGTAGCCTAAGGTCATTGCATGCTTCTTCTGCAAGAAAGTAAGTCACCTCAAGTAAGAATGCGTAAAATATCAGAAATGGCTATTTAGCGGGTATATCTCATATTTATGTTTATACTGAGATTAATTTAGCTTTAGTGCCACTTCATAAATGGTGGATAGATAATTCACATAAGCGATTCAATGCGGAACTTCCAAACCAAAGCAGGCCCGGCCCAGCTGAGCGATACGTATACATGGGTGATGGAAATAAAGTTGCTAGAGTTTGTATGCTTAAATTAGATTCTAATTTTTTGTTTTAGATTTGGATGAGACTTTATATGTATCGTCATTTTAGATGAAATCATATTTCTATTTCATTTGTTAGACATATCTAGTTTTACTATCACTCTTGATAATGAAATGCTTAGTCTACTTTCCAAATCTAAAGTTGTTGGTACTAGAATTCTGATTAATGGCTATATAGAAACTTCATGCTTTATATACTGAATCTCTATATATGAATAGCCTAGGCACTAAGCGCATATTAATTAAAGAAATATTAGGAAGTTAGGTACTAAACAGAGTTCAAGATGTCTTAGATTTGGTGTATATATAGACATTTGTGGTCCATTCCCTACAGCTTCTTGGAATGGTCATGAAATATTTCATCACTTTTACAGACAATTACTCTCGTTATAGGTACCTATACTTATTCCATGAGAAATCCCAATCACTGGACATGTTTAAAGTCGTTAGATCTGATCGTGGTGGTGAATACTATGACAGATACGACGGATCAGGTAAATGTCCAGAATCATTTGTCAATTTCTGAAAGAGTATGGCATTATCGCTTAGTACACCATGCCAGGGACACCTCGTCAAAATGGAATTGCTGAGAGATAAAATCACACACTTAAAGACATGGTTAGGAGTATGATAGCTCACACTACTCTACCAGAGTCGTTATAGAGTGAAGCCTTAAAAATGGTTGTCACCTCCTCAATAGAATACCTAGCAAAACAGTAACTAAAACCCCATATGAGTTATGGACTGGGAAATCTCTCAGTATTAGGCATCTACATGTTTGGAGTTGTCCAGCGGAAGCTCGGCTATATATACCATATGAGAAGAAGTTGGACTTAAGGACAGTTAGTTGTTTATTCGTAGGGTATTCTGAGAGGTATAAAGGCTTTAAGTTTTATTGTCCCTCCACTAAGAACATAAAGACGGATTGCTAATTTTTTTTTTGGAGGATATTCAGAACAGTGGGAGTCAACTACATAAGGATTTCATATTTAAGGAAGAACATATTGTTATACCCTTGACAATTGTTCCAAATGATAAAGTAGTTGTTCCACTTCAAGATGAAAATACAGTTGCATCCTTACAAGGTACATATACAATTCATCCTGAAGTAGATCATGCTGATAAGGTAGAACCTGAAAATTCAACCACAAGTACCTAGGAGATCAACTAGGGAGAGAAGATCAGTCATTGCAAATGACTATATAGTTTATCTCCAAGAGCATAAGTCTGACATAAGGCCAGAGGATAACCCCACATCCTTAAATGAGGCCAAACTCAATATTCACTCTACTAAGTGGCAAATGCCATGAAAGATGAGTTAAAATTCATAAAGGACAATGATGTTTGGGATTTAATAGAGTTGCCTAAAGGAAAGAAACTGATTGGTTCTAAATGAGTATTCAAAATCAAGCGGATTCAAAAGGTAATGACGAAAGGTATAAGGCACATCTTGTCACAAAGGGATTCACTCAAAGAGAGGGCATTGACTATAAGGAGACTTTCTCTCTGATTTTCATGAAGCATTCTTTTAGGATTATTATGACACTGGTTGCTCACTTTGACCTAGAGTTATACCAAATGAATGTTAAGATTACATTTCTTAATGGTAGCATTTAGGAAGAAATCCGTATGGTGCAACCAGAAAGTTTTCAAGTGAAAGTTTCATAATAATTGGTTTGCAAATAAAGAAATCCATTTATGGTCTAAATCAAGCATCCCGCCAATGGTATTTGAAATTTGATCATAAAATATCCGATTTTGTTTTTTAAGGAGATTGTAGATGATCAATGTATTTACCATAAATTTAAAAAGAGTAAACTTATATTTCTTGTGCTATATGTGGATGACATTCTACTAGCAGGTAACGATATGGTTCTTTTACTTGAGACCAAGAGTTTTCTCTTAAAGAATTTTGAGATGAAAGATCTTGGAGACGCTTCTTTTGTGATAGACATCCAAATTCAACGTGACAGGACACGTAGAATATTAGGTTTATCACAAAAGGTCAATATCGATAAGGTGCTAGATAGATATGGCATGAAGATCTGCTCTAGGGGAGATAAGTTAAGTCTACTCTAATGTCCCAAGAACGACCTACAGAAAGAGCAAATGCATCGGCGGTTGAAAGTCTGATGTCTGCTCAAGTTTGTACCCATCCAGACATAGCATATACCATTAAGAAACTTGGTAGATACTTAATCAATCCTGGGATTAATCACTAGAAGACTGCCAAGAAGGTAATGCGATATCTATAGACGACTATATGAAATCTGATCAGTTGCAACTAATCGGATACACAGATTCAGATTATGCTGGATGTATCGATAATTAGTTCACTTCATGTTACACTTCCCTTAGTGTAGGAAGATGGTAGATTTAGTCGAGAGGCCATTACAGCTGCACTGTAACAATAAGAACTATAGAGCTCTGCTGCAATAATGACAAGAGTTCAGCAAAGTCGAAGCATATTGACATCAAGTTTCTTGTCATCAATGATAAAGTTTGAAATCATATTGTGTCTGTTGATAATATTAGTACTATTCTTAACATTACAGATTCACTCATTAAAGGACTTCCACCTAAATTCTTCTTAGAGCATGTTGCTCATATGGGGATGGCTAGTCATAATGATATCCTGATTTAGTGGGAGTGAAATTTCATGTAACAGACATTTTTTTAAGTGCACTTTATGTATATTTGTTGATTCTGATAATAAAGTTATAACTGTTTTTTCTAAAGTCTACTTTTGTGCATTTGAGTTTCTTGAAGTTAAACTCGTTGGAGTCACAAAGTTAGACTCGTTGGAGTCATAAAGTGGAAACCAGTTGGAATTGTACCTTATTTGATCAGAGGACATTTCCATGCCACACATCCACATTTGATCTATGTCGTTAAGGGTTCTGAAACTTGTGATATGGAAAGTCCTACCTCGATTATACAGAAGGTAACGACCGCCATGTTCGGTGGCAAGGCACTTAATGGACCAGATTGTTCTGAAACGTAGTTTGTTGGCGGTTAAAGTTTTAACGTCATAAAGTTTTGTATAATATCTATTCAGTACGGCTTGCTTGGACCAAGTGAGAGATTGTTAGACTTATTATGCTTTTAAAGTCTAATTTAATTTGGGCCTAATCAAGTCAATTGGTTATTTGCACCCGCCTACTTAACCTATGTTGTTTGACCCAATAAAGAATTGATCAAGCCTAAATGGTTTGGATCTAGACCCGTTTCCAATTAGACTTAGCCATGAGTGTATTTAAATTAAAATGTGGGACTCATATACACGTGTGGAACTCGTGTTATAAATCAATGGCCTAAATCTATGATGAGTTGAACTAGGGTTTCTTGATGCTATATATATCATGGGTAGGTTCCCTCTCCAACAACAATGACTTAATCTCTCTCTTAGAGGCCTCTCATCTCCTCTAAGGATAAAGAAAAGAACTTGGTGGCTGAAGAGAAGAATCCTCTCCCTCAATTTATATCACGTGATTTACAGAGCTATTATCTATTCGAACAAAATTACCATCATTGACGAAGAAATCTCCCCATCACTGAAGAAGAAGCTGAAAATATTCTACACCGCTAAATTCTTAGAAACTAATATGAATTTTCTATGTTTTGCTCAAAAATCCCCCATTTTTTTCCCGAAACTACCCTTAACATTTTGTCTTGTTCAAAAACCCCTGACAGTGTTAGCGGGAATTAAGAAATTCCCATTTTGCCCTAATTAATAAAATCCTCACCTGCCCCTCTCTCATTCAGAAACTCAAACAATTTCTTTCTTTTTTTGTAGGACCACCCAGCCTCTCTCAAACCCAATTTGTTTATGATACTTTATGGTTATCTAATTTAAAGCAACAGATTTTGAACAACAGTATTGATTCTGCATGGTAGATTTTTTAAAAAAAGTTTTACTGAGTTTATTGTGGAACACTCATGAACTTTGAGCAAGAAATGTTGTTGTAAATGCCGTATTTTCCTATTTTGAATAATTTTAACTTTACAAATTCTAAAACATAAACATGTGATAATAAGAATGAATAAAGATAATTTTCTAGCATACAAATTTAACGCTTAAACATGCAAATAAATTGTTGTATAAATCATGAATTGAAAATAAAACTGGCATGTAAGGGAGCAGTCTTGTCATTTACTATCCTAAAAGACAAATACATGCCATATCACTCGGACGTTGAGTTGGTATCATCAACTAGCGGCAAAAGATCTTTCAGAATAACCAGTACCCCACATGAGCGTGTGCACGAGTCTCCTGCTCAGATGAAGAATGATTGTCCACTATAAAATAAAGTTTAAATTAAAAAATAAAGAATGAAATCTTACAAGGAATAAAGTTTAAATTAAACAACAAAAAGAATTTTTACCAGCAATAGATTGCAGCAGAGAGCTTAAGAAGGGAGAAGAGAAAACTTTAGAAGAGAGAATCTTTGGATTGTTGTGCAGCTTTGAAATCAGGGGTCTATTTATAGGTTGAATAGCCCCCACATTCAACAGTTACACGTGTGTAATGATCGCTTTAATGCGAACGTTTCCCGTGTCTCCAGATCTAAACGGTCAAAATTAAATATAGTAACAATCGGCAATAAATGCAATTAATCGATTAAAAAAGAAATAAAAAATAATCGCGAACATGTGGTGTACCCGGCCCATAACAATTAATTCATAATAATATGGGGAGGAAGGATTGGTATTAAAAAACACATATCCTTCCCATGTCCCATTCCTTGTGGGACTAAAGAAATAGGCTAGAATGGCCACCATGAGGAATTCAAGTTTTCCTCTTGGTTGGCACATTCAACCCCAACAGTCCCCCTAAAAAAAACTTGAATTTCAGAGAAGACAATAAATCAATGAATAATTCAAAACATAAAACATAAATGTAAACAAAGATTGGGCAAAGAATTTAGGGGTAGGTAGCTTGCGGCCTTGAACCTCCCTTAGTGAAGTTCATTGCAATCTTAGAGACATAATGGACTAAGTTTTGAATTAAGCATATTTACCAGATATTGACAAAAAAAAAAACGCAGTATGTCTTCATTTGTTGAGCGAGCGGCTCAGTATTAATGAACATGCTCACAATAACTGACTAATTGAGAGTTTTTAGAGGTCAGCCATCCCTCCAACCGCGGCTGTCACGGTTCCTCTCATGTAAGTAAGTCATTCAAGGGTATTACAATTGGATATTATATCCTCCACAATTCATGTGTTGGACTTATTAAGAGTTAAAACTCACATAACCAGTTGTATCTCAAGAGCATCGTCATCATAAAGAAAGGTAGTAGCTACACAAGCTACAACTATGATATAATATATTCAAGTCGATGCTCCACACAAGTGTCACCAGTTCAGCTTGTTTTACCATATTGAACTTTTTTCATGAGAATAGTTTGCCAATCAAGAAGATTAGGTTTTTCACTGTGGTGAGTTCCTCTTTGAGCTTAACCCCATCTCCCTCGATGTATGTAGGATCAAACTCCTAGAAAGACTATCAAAATGGACTTTATATATATATATATATAGAGAGAGAGAGAGAGAGAAAAAAAAATGTATAGCAGCCAACGGCTGAGAGACCCTCTCAGCTTGCGGTGTCGTGGCACATTATTAGCCACACTAGAAAGGACGGCCCGCTTACCAAAATAGTTGAAATTACTAAATAGCCCTATTATAAAAGACAGTAGATTTGTATAGTTTATTATAATTTTTATTTTCTGACGTTACTCAATTTTGTCACAATTATCTTTTATAACTGCGGCCAAACTGCAAACATTTTTTTTATCAAATCACGAAACTAATTTGAATGCTTCTTTATTATTTTTTTTGTTATCTGATTTGAAATTTAATTATTTTTTAATATAGTCGCAGTTTTACTTTTTTCGCATGTAATGTATAAATTATTATTTTTTTTACATATTGAATTCGGACAAGGACTGCAACTATGATCGCAGTGCTTAAGGAGAGCAAGTCGTGGTACTGCGACTATGGTCGCAGTACTCATGATAGCATTTTTTTTTTGGTGAATTTTTTTGCTAAGTTATATGTAATAACGGTGTCTAAGGACTGATACTATAGTCGCAGTTTATGTATGGTTTTATATGTTTGATCTTCATTGTAACTTATTGTATGTGAAGTAGGACTGCGACTATGGTCGCAGTGTTTAAGAACAACAGTGGCAATCGTAGGACTGCGACTATGCTCGCAGTGTTTAAAGAGAACAGTGGCAATTTTCTAATTTGCGATATACAGTGAAATATACAGTGAAATATACTGATTTGAGAGGATTGCGATGATGTTCGCAGTATTATCTGTTCATATAATTTATTTTTGGACTGCGACCATGGGAGCTGTTTATAACTTTATTGAATGCAAAACTATCAAACTGTTTATGACTGGACAGCGACCGTGGTCGCAGTTTCATATGTAATTATAATATGAGTACTGCGACCATTATTTCAGATAAGATGCAGAATTAATACCTATACGGTATACTTTATATGTATTTTAAAAATGTGAAATATTATTTTGCAGATAGAAGTAAATTTTATTTATAACATAATATGGTGAGAAAGAGACCTTTTATTTATAACATAATATTGTGAGAAAGAGACCTTACAAAAAAAAGAGCATTAAAAGCTTTAAGAGAAAACAAAATAACGTTGAATATCAGAAGATCAGGAAATCCTAATCCTCGTCATCATCACCATCATAAGCAGATTCTTCTTCATTCTCCTGGTCTTCCTGTTCATCACTTATTTCCTCATCATCTTCCTGTTTTTGAGGTTTTTTTTGGTTCATCGATAAACTCCCAGAATGGATCGTCTCTATCAAGCTCTTCGTCCGATCCGTTGCGAGAAAGCGAGCCTATAGCATCAGAGGACATGCTTTCATCAAGCATGCCTCCGTCAAGTGGCAGAGGAATAATGTCCTCCTCACTAACCCACATGAAAACTTCATCATCATGAATAGGAGAATTAGTTAAAATATTATTTGATGTAGTGAGATAGTCAAAAGGAGTGAAGTCCAGACTAGTATCAGATTCCAGACTGGTATCAGATTCACTAGAATACCCTGAAGAAAGAGGACCGGTGGGGGATTGATTGAAGTTGAATTCTGAGTGTTCAGAGGAGGAAGATGGGGAAGACATGATTCAAGAATGAATTGTTTTTCTGGAAGTTTTTGAAATCAAATTGAAAAGGAGCAAAAATATAGTTTTTAGATATGAGATAATATATTAGTTACAAGCACTATATAAAGGTTAATAATGTGAAAGAACATGAATAGTAATAATAATTGTTATAGGTTGAAGAGTTATGGCTGGAGAATCCGAAGAGTTCCTTTTTTCTAGAGGTTTACTACGTGAAGTACAAATAAACTTGTTATAGAATGTTTTGCCTATATCTTTAGATTACGTATGGTGCACATATTTCCTTTATCGTGATTAACATTAGTGCATCTCGTTTTTCTAGACTGTTGTTATATCACGGTAGATAGATTATTAATTACTTCATTAAATTCAGTGTAATTAATATAGTATTTTTATAAGATGTGATATACGCGAACTGATCTCAGGGTCGCATGGCTAAACTACCTTGTAAAATTATAAAAAATCTTTTACATAAGGCATGCGAAAAAATATTGCGACTTTGGTCGCAGTGCTGAAGGAGGTCGCAGTGCTGTACGATAACATGTTTTCTTCTGTTATTTTTTATGTTATAAGGAATGCGACTATGGTCATGCGTGATATAAAAAAGTTTTTGTTATACTATGACTGCGACTAGTGTCGCAATCGTCATTTAAAATAGAAAGTTATTTTGTATTAAGTCTGCGACCATGGTCGCAATGATGAAAGTTTTATTATGTTATGACTGCGACTATGATCGCGAAATTTGTAAAACAGTGAGAATTCTGTTACAGAAGGCATGCTTCTGTTTATTTCACATTATTTTCATCTAATTTTTTCTCTATTATATTTTCGATGTAGTAGAATTACGAATTTTATAACTGTAGATATATTCAACTGAAAATTATTTTAGGTAATTTTTATTTGTGGATGAGTTTATGGCAGTTTAGAAGTAAAAATGGGGAATTTTGTCATTTTGATTCACGAATGTTTAGGCGGGATTTATGGGGTATTTTTGTCATTTTGATTCACGAATGTTTATGCGGGATTTTTTTGTTTTTTTTTTTGCGCCTACACTCTGCGGCCGATCTGTGGCATATATTCAGCCACGTCACCGCGGTCTGAGAAACTCTCACAGCCGTCGGCTGAGGTACAGTAACCCCATATATATATATATATATATATATATATATATATATATATATATATATATATATATATGGTTTTTATAAGATCCAGGGTCATATTATAGGTTAACAGCTTTTAATCTCAAACGGTGATAGTCAGATGTTTGACTTGACTTTTCATAACTACATATTTAGCTCTTAACATCTATTATCAAAATGGACTTATAAAGCCATGGGTGAATTATAGTTTAAGAGCTTTTAAGTTTAAATGCAAAAATAGTCTTGTCATTTATGTGGAGCCCCCATTTGGGAGTATTAGATTAACATGAAAATATAATTTTATTTTAATATATCAATAGATAATATTTTAGTTTATGCATAAAATTGATCAAACTGGTCAAAATAGAAATATAAAATTTCTAACATGAACTGAACATGTACTTAGAGAGAAATTTTTTTATTATCCATTTTTCTCTTTATCAAAATAATAATGATGTCAAAGATTGGAATTTATATTTATAAAATGGCTGCAAAGTGGTCCTTACTGGACAGCAAGGCATTCTTATTTGCCTCACCATATAATTCCTTAATAGTTCTGAATTTTCATCTTTGGACAAATCATTATAACTTTAATTTAGTGATTTAGATATAGAATTTTTTTCCTCTATACATGCAACTTGTTCATGTTTTCGCAAATAAGACTCTTTGAAAAGATGTTACGTTAAAAGTCTTCAAAGAAACTTTAAAATATGATTATATATAATCATGTAGTCAATCTCTCTTTTAAATTCCTTTTAATCTCTTTTAAATTTCTTTTAAGTTTTTTTAAATCAAAGAAACTTTTAAATCTCTTTTAATAAAGGAAACCTTCAAATCTCTATTAATCAAGAAAACTTTCAAATCTCTAAAGATGTATACAATTGATAAATAGTCAAAATAATGTCCTTACTCTATGAAGTAAAATCTTTGTAGAATGAGTTAAAATTTTCATTAGTACA
Source organism: Agave tequilana (assembly GCA_038442645.1). NCBI lineage: Eukaryota > Viridiplantae > Streptophyta > Magnoliopsida > Asparagales > Asparagaceae > Agave > Agave tequilana. The sequence continues at coordinate 130,154 of JAVJIF010009246.1, read as the reverse complement.
AGATAGTTATCATTTAAGATTTAGTCACTAGAATCATGCACTTAGAATTTAAAAATGTTTTTAATACATACATATATAACAAATCTTAATTTGCTATATATATATATATATATATATATATATATATATATATATATATATATATATATATATATATAGAGAGAGAGAGAGAGAGAGAGAGATAGACTTGTGTCCTTCCAAAAGGATTTGAGCACAAATCCTTCCCATTAAAATTCAACCCTCCGATATTTGAATATAAGATCCACTCCGTTGAAGTTTAATCTATATTATTTCAAGTATCTATAAATCAAAATTCAAGTGTTTTTAATACTTTTTGCCCATCCATCAAGCAACGCAAAATGAACGGCCGAAAGTAGTGAGTTGGTTAGATCTGTCTATGGACATACAAATTCTCGATTCATTATGATCTAAACATTTAAAAACCCCTACAAACCAATTTTGATTTGATTTCAAACGTTCTACACCGTTAAACTAACCAACTCACTATTTAGGCCGTCCGTTTTTTCCCTCTTGATGGATGAGCAAAAAGAATTAAAAACACTTGATTTTTTGTTATAGATACTTGAAATAATATAAATCAACTTCAACAGAGTGGATCTTGTATTCGAATGTCGGAGGGTTGAATTTGAATGGGAAGGATCCGGGCTCAAATCCTTTTGGAAGGACACAAGTCTATATATATGTATGTATGTATGTACGAACGTACGTACGTATGTATACATGTATATGTATGGGGTTATTGTACCTCGGCCGCCAGCTGAGAAAGTTTCTCATGTAGTGGGACGTGGCAACATAATAGCCACGCATTTGTCAAAAAATTTGGCGGACAAGAACCAAAAAATCCCGCTCGAATAAGCCATCAGTCACTTCAACAATTACTTTGACTAAAATACCCTCTTACAACTTTTTACCGTATGTAAAATTGCTCCTTCAAAAAAAATTACAGATCTGAATTTTTTAGTTCATCAATCCGAAAATTTTAGTGTTATTAATTCTTAAACTTTCCGAACAATTGCGTTCAAAAATTTGTTTTTTTTAAAAAAATAAATATGAGCAAGATGACGCTGAAGAAATCATCCGCGGAAAAAGGTAAAGGGAAAACCTAGAAAACCTACTTTTTGGGTTCTGTAACCCTTCATAGTTTGATTTTTTCAATAGTGATTTCCAATTTTTTTATTTTTTAAACAAAATTCCGTCTTTTAATTTAACTTCGATTCAAAAGTGACTCTTGCTCTGATTTTTTTTATTCAGTTTTGAATTTTAATTCCAAAGAAGAAAATAATACTAAATTTTTTCAAGAAAATTTTGATTTTCTTAAAATTTTCAAGAATCTTGGTTTTTAAAAAATAATTATTTAAATTTTTTATTTTAAAAGCTTGCGACCATGATCACAATTAAGGGTCTGTTTGGTTGTCGTAACTGGCCGTAATTCGTAGTTGTAATTGGTAAAGTCTTTTACAATTGTAAATGAGTTACATGTATGTAAATTTTACGGTGTTTAGTTAGTAATATAAAATTGTAAAGTGAGAAAGTGTATTGTACTTACGGTGTTTGGTTGTCGTAATGTATAAGTCGTAAGTGAAAAAGTTGACCACAAAATTAACTATTGGTGATTTTAAAAGTTTTAATACTGCAAATAAATATTAAAAAAGTTAAATATTAAAATTTTTTAATATAAATAAAAAAATATTACAAATTTGTATGACCACAAAATTAACTGTAACTGGGCTGTAAGTGAGTGGTAACTGGGTTGCAAGTGAGTGTTAGTTGAGTTACGTAAGTCTTTTACGAATTACGGTCTAAACAAACGCCGTAGTTGTAACTGGGTAGTAAGTCATTTACGAATTACGGAGTTTTACGCAAAACAAATGGCCCCTAAGAGTAAAAGAGTCACCTTTTTTATTTTAAAGAAGTAAGAATCAAATCAAATCTATTTATGCGATTTGAAACAATATTTTTTAATTTTTACCTGAAACTTTAATCCAAGTCACAGTTTAAGATGAAAAGAAAATAGGAATTAACGATCTTATTAGAGATTTATTTTTTAAAATTTTTTAATTTTTTAACACTGCGACTAAGGTCAACATATTTTTTCATTCCATTTTGTCGACTTGGGTCGCAGTTCTTTATATTAGCTTTATAGGTTGTTGTGACCTTGGTCGCAGTCTATGAATAAAATATTTTTTTAAAAAATTTTATTAACGTCCGTTTTGCTTCAAAATTTTTTTTTTAAAATATTGCGACTGATGTCGCGGTGTTGTCGTCCCTTCTCTCTTTTTTTGGGGGCCTAAGGCGCAGTCTGTTCAACTAAGTTAGCTTAATAGGATACTGCGACCTGGTCGCATTATGATGAAACAAGGTTGCAGTGCTCTGAATCATGGACCAAGGTACTCATTAGTTAATTAATTGGGTTAATTAGAAAAATACGACCTCGTCGTAGTATAATTTAACAGTGCGACCTTAGTCGCAGTGTATTATAATTTATTATCTATTATTGCGATCAAAGTCGCAGTCCTTTTTCTTTTCCAAATTTATTTAAAACTACTGCCACCGTGATTTTTAATTTTGTACTTATGTTAATGTTTCTGCATCTATAAGTAATAACTGAAGGTTCGTCCTATGAGATCGAGCTTAAAGCCTCTGTGTGAATTCATCAGAAAATTCAAATAGCACATTCAGGCAGATTTTGTCAATGCGATGAAGGAGACCCGTTTGGTGCAATTTTCATGACCTTCTACAACGAGGAGTTTGGTGCTGACAAATGCCTAAAATCAAACATAATTGTACTGAAAACTGTAGACCAGTATGATAAAGAGTCAAGGACCTTTCTAATTATGGGGGCAAACAAATTGAGTTAACAGAGAAGGCCTATTCCTTTTCTTCTCACGCCAAAACCTCTGTTTCTTGCATAAGCATTGTAGAAGTTGTATGCTTCGGGTCTGTTTGGTTGTCGTAACTGGCCGTAATTCGTAGTTGTAATTGGTAAAGGCTTTTACAATTGTAAATGAGTTACATGTATGTAAATTTTACGGTGTTTGGTTGGTAATATAAAATTGTAAAGTGGGAAAGTGTATTGTACTTTACGGTATTTGGTTGTCGTAATGTATAAGTCGTAAGTGAAAAAGTTGATCACAACATTAACTATTTGGTGATTTTAAAAGTTTTAATACTGCAAATAAATATTAAAAAAGTTAAATATTAAAAATTTTTAATATTAATATAAAAAAATAATACAAATTTGTATGACCACAAAATTAACTGTAACTGGGCTGTAAGTGAGTGGTAACTGGGTTACAAGTGAGTGTTAGTTGAGTTAAATAAGTCTTTTACGAATTACGGTCCAAACAAACACCGTAGTTGTAACTGGGTAGTAAGTCATTTACGATTACGGAGTTTTACGCGAAACAAACGGCCCCTTCATCGTCTATGAAAAATTGTTGTCCTAAAAGAATAATTATGCTTTCAGACATTTCTTCATGTAAATTCAGATCCTACAAAATAAATTGTTGAACTAAATAAAAAAATAATTAAAAATCACACGTCTAAACTATAATAAATAAAACTCCGACTAAGGACGCAGTTGTAAAGATAGTTGTGACTATTGAATAAATGACTGCGACCGTAGTCGCAGCATTCAGGATGTCCAGGTTTTTTGCAAAAAAAAGTGATATTTTATAATACTGCGACCTCTGTCAAAGTCCTTAATATATTAAAGGACTGTGCAAAAGGTCGCACATCCAAAGTAATTACGGACTGCAGGTAACGTCGCAGTTATATAGATAATGAGACATAGTTTATTAAAAACAGTGACCATAATTGCATACTTTAGAATGTTTATAATAACTGAACCTTAGTCGCAGTTCTTCCAATTTAGTGTATATGAGAGAAAAAACAAGTAATTGAAAATAAAAAGAACTAAATGAAAATCACACGTCTGAACTATAATAAATAAAACTGCGACTAAGATCACAGTTGTAAAGATAACTGTGACCATTGAAAAAAATATTTTAATATATATTGTGACCTTAGTCGCAGTTCTTAACATTTAGTGTACATGAGAAAAACATGTAGTTTTCAAATTAAATAACTGCAACTGAGATCGCAGTTAACAAAACTATGCAATTGTTAACTGAAAAAGATGACTTTGGTAAAAGTGATTATTGTTCTGTAAAACGTAATCTAGGTCGCAGTTCCATCTACGTTACCCAAGATTTTTACATATAAGAAATTGCGGGAAAAATTAAAAAAATAATAAAATGAAAACCTCTTGATCAGCATCCAAAAATCTCAACCCTTCAAGATTTTCAATATTCTGTGAGGAAGTTGAACACGATGATATATGATTCATATTTAGATCGGAAGAAAGAGATCGGGGATGACGGCGACCTGAATTGGTAGGAGATGTGTTCTGATCGGCAGTCGACATTAAAATAGAAAGGAGATTTAGGTCTGCAAAGTAAAAAAGAAAAAGAAAAAATCTGATTCGGATATCGTTTTTTTTAGAAAAGCTTTTGGCAGTAAAACTCAAATCTAGATCTGACAACGCTCGAAAAAATAAATAGGGAAAATTATAATAAACAATAGCGGAACAACTACCTTTTACCGCAGGCTATTTAGTAATTTCACTTGTTCCAATAGGCGGGCCGCAACTTATTGGTGTGGCTAATAATGTGTCACGTCACCGCAGCTGTCGGCTGATATACATATTTATGTGTATATATATATATATATATAAAGGATAATAATGCAAACAAAATTTGTCAGTGCAAACTAAAGTTAATGCATAAGTTAAATTCTAACTTCACAACTTAACTAAGAATTTTCATAATTCTATTATTTGTTAAAATTATGAGAGCTCGTTTAATAAGGATGCATTACTTGTAGTTGTTTACAAAATAGTAATATTCTCTTATAATTTAATATAACTCTAGCCATTAATTTCTAAATTAATTAGTGAAACTGATAAAGCTTTATTGAATGAAAGAAATTATGCTAAGAGTTAAATACTTAAAAGGACTAGTGTAGCGGGCAAGTGCGTTGCACGTGCCCGCTGTGACCAAAATATTACAAAGTTTACCTTTTTCCATTATGAACCTTCAGTGTAGTGAATTGAAATACTAAACCAAAACAAATAATTGAAGTAGCTATAGAAACAATTGAAACAACTAAAACAAATAACCTTGGAGCGACTTTTTGAAATCATAGCTCCAGCATGAGGTGACTGAGCATCATAGACTGTGAATTCGGTGCCCAAAAGCATTGATCTGTCGAAAAGTAAAACATATATCAGAACAGCATCACATAATTATCTTTCAAAGCAACAAAAAAAATAATTTCATAGTCCTAGGGTGAAGTCCTCTAACGGAAGGAATCAATTGCTATAAAATGCATAAAATCCATGTGAACAAAGATTTAGCTCTGGTCCATTAGATAGGAAAAAACTGAAATATACAATTCTTTTTCTTGATAGCCAAACTTTATAATTTATCAAGCATCTAACCCTAACACATACGAGCGTGCACGCATACACGCATACGGGCGCACGTGCACGCACATTCACCTATATATTTGACAGAGCAGATAAGGAAAAAATTAGTTGTAAGGCTCCCTTCGGGTGAAGAATCTGGAGCTTTTGTGGGAAAAAAAGAAAAATATCAAAGACAGATTATCTCTCCAATAATCACAGATTTAACTCAGTTTATGTTTTATTTTAATTTTAAACATTATTGACCATGAAAATGACTGGATTTTGCTTGTAGAGAGAGACAACATCTGGAGAATCTTGCGTAATTGTCATTGCCCGCAAATTCAATCAGAACTATTCTGATTCTTGAATATTGAAATACATAAATTTAATCACCAATGCATCCTAAATATGTTAGCATTTGGAATGTCTTATATTCATTGGAGAAGAATTCAGGTTTTTGACAGTTTCTTGATACGGATCCGTCTCCTATTTTGGTTTGGATGTGAGTTTGCTATTTATCTAAGGAGGCGCTGATTTGATTTCGTGTTAGATTAAGATCATCCCAGGTGCCTATATAAACCACTCAGAGGTGGCCTTTGAAGGTGTGTCAAGAATTCAAGAGAAATTCAAGAATTCCACCATTGAGAGTTGTGAGAGAGATCTCATTATAACTCTTGTACTTTCTTCAATAAATATTTCTCCCCTCCTCACCATGGATGTAAGCACATTGCTGAACCACGTTAAATATTGTGTTTTTCGGTTGTGTGGTGATTACTTGCTAGTGGTACATCTTCTACGCTTCCACTTCCGAGTCTTCGACTTGGTGTTCCTCTGTTGTTTGATTGGTGATAGATCATCAACAATTGGTATCAGAGCGATGGCTAGCAAGACGACCACGATAACCAAGTTGGAGGTGGAGAAATTCAACGGGAAGTCCAACTTCCTGTTGTGGAAGATGCGAGTAATATCATTTCTCGTGAAGAACGGCACACACAAGGCCTTGCTTGGTATTGAGAAGCCATCGAAGATAAAGGATGATGAGTGGAACAACATCGACTTCTGCACAAAGGCGACGATCATACTGTGCCTATCAGATGAGATCCTCTACAACGTGGTAACAAGAAGACAACTACTGGTCTTTGGTGTAGGCTGGAGAGCCTGTACATGATAAAGAGTTTGTCGAACAAGCTCTTCATGAAGAAGCAGCTACACAGCCTTCAGATGAAAAAAGATATGCCTATTTTATAACATCTCAATGCTTTTAATAGAATTTTAAACGACTTTGGGTCTAAAGATTAAGCTATAAGAAGAAGACAAAACTCTTCTGTTACTCTCTCCCTTTCATCAAGTTATGACCATTTGGCGACCACCATCATGTATGGTAAGGGGATCTTAGAATTAGAAGATGTCAGGCAGATGCTCTAGAACAACAAGCTGATGAAGAAGACAGATTCTACGGAGGAGGCATCAGGATTGTTTGTCAAGGGCCAGAGGAGAATATCAAAAAGTAGGGGACCCAAAAGGGATCCAGAGGCTTCTAGCAGTTTCTCTTGCTACTTTTGCAAGAAATCAGGGCACATCAAGAAAATTATATGAAATACAAGGAGATGCTGAAGAGGAAAAGCGGCAAAGATTCGGATGAGGCCAGTACTAGTGGAAAGTCCGATCAAGCTGGGGTTGTCGAAAAAGCAGATGAAGATTCATGTGATGTCTTGACAGCTGAGTCAGGAAAAGATAAATACTTAGATGCTTGGTTACTTGACTCGGGGTGCACATATCACATGTGCCCAAATAGGGAGTGGTTCAGTACTTACAAGCCTTATGATGGAGGCTTTGTGCTGATGGAAAATGACGTCGTATGTTGGCATCGACAACATCTGTATAAGGATGTTTGATGGACAGGTTCGAACCCTCACGAACGTTCGACACGTTCAGGATTTAAAGAAGAATATTCTCTCGTTGGAAGCTTTGGAAGCTCATGGGTACAAGTTTTCTGGTGCAGATGGAGCAATCAAAGTTACTAAAAGCTCCATGACAATTCTCAAAGGAGAACGAACAGCAAACTTGTACAAGTTGATAAGAAGCATTATTATTATTGGTGATGCTTTAGCAACAACAGAGAAGGAGGATACTACACAACTTTGACATATGCGTCTTGGACACATGAGCGAGCGAGGTCTTCAAGTCCTACACAAAAAGAGTGTTGTACCAGGTATCAAGTATTGCAAACTTGATCTTTATAAATTTTGCATTATGGTAGGCAACGTAGAGTAGCTTTCTATACATCTTAGCACAAGACAAAGGGCTTGCTAGATCTCATACACACGGATGTGTGGGGGCCTTCGCCAGTAGCATCCATTAGAGGTGCTAGGTACGATGTTACTTTTATAGATGATTTTTCATGAAAAGTTTGGGTATACTTCTTAAAGCAGAAATCTAAAGTATTTCAGAAGCTCAAGGAGTAGAAAACTTTGGTGGGAAATCAGACGGGGCGGAAGGTGAAAAACTTGAGCTCTGATAATGGAGGCGAGTACACCTCCAAAGAATTCAAAGACTACTTAGTAAGTAAGGGCATCAAACACCAGCTAAGTATTTCAGGGCGACCAGAACAAAACCGAGTAGCAAAGCGCATGAATCGGATTACAGGCTGACATGTCAGAAGAATTTTGGGCAGAGGCGGTGAATAATGCGAGTTATTTGGTAAACATGTCACCATCAACAGCTATTGATCTTCAGATTTCAGAGGAGATATGACGAGGAGTTTCTGTGGACTATTCAACCATACGAATTTTCGGTTGCATGGCATATAGTTTGGTTAATAGTCAAAAAAGGAACAAATTGGAGTCCAAGTCTAAGAAGTATATCTTCATCAGGTTCACCAAAGGAGTCAAGGGTTTCAGACTTTAAGACCCGAGAAAAGGAGCACCTTTACCAGTAGAGATGTGGTCTTTGACGAAGATTCTATGTTGCAAGAAAAGTCAAAGACGGAGCGCAACGTGGAGCTTCAGACAGTTCAGCAGCAGACACTCAAGAAAAAGGAGTCGAGTTCTCAGATAGCCCTAAAAGGCCTGAAGGGTCAGAAGAGGAGTCCTCAAATTCAGATGGAGACAAATAGGAGGCTACTCAAAAGCAACCTAGACCGTTGAGGTGGTCAGTCAGAGTTAAGGTGCCACCAACAAGGTATGACTGGGATGAAGATCATGTTTCTTTCGCATTAGTAATAGAAACAGGAGAATCTGACAGTTACAGGGAAGCGATCGAGGCAGATGACCATGACAAGTGGATTACAGCCATGGAGTAAGAGATGGAGTCTTTGGATAGAAACCAAACATGAACGTTAGTCAATCTTTCAAAGGACTCCTAGGCAATAGATTGCAGATGAGTCTTTCGTAAGAAAGACAATGAGCAATAAAAGGCAAGGTTAGTTGCCAAAGGATATGCTCAAAAGGAGGGTATTGACTCCATGAGATTTTCTCTCCTATAGTCAAGCATACATCTATTCGGATGTTATTGATGATAGTTGTTCAGTTTGATCTAGAGTTGGAGTAGATGAACGTCAAAACAACGTTTCTACACGGTGAGCTGGAGGAGAAGATATACATGAAACAACCTGAAAGTTATATTCAGGAAGGTAAAGAAAATAAGGTGTATGTCCTAAAGAAGTCCCTCTATGTACTTAAGCAGTCTCCTGGCAGTGGTACAAACGGTTCGACGCTTTTATGATAAAGGCCAAATACTACCGATGTGAGTATGATAGTTGTGTCTATTTCAAGCAGAGTGATGATCCGACATATTTGTTGTTATATGTGAATGATATGCTGATTGCTGCAAGAAACAAGACACATGTTCAGAAGCTTAAAGCTCAGTTCAAGAAGGAATTTGACATGAAGGATTTGGGAGAACCTAAGAAGATCTTAGGTATGGAGATCACTCGAGACAGAGGCTCAGGCAGACTTTGGCTATCCCAGGAGAACTATGTTCTCAAGGTGTTGGAGAGATTCAGCAGGACAAAAGCAAGACCAGTCACCACTCCTTTGGCAGGTCACTTTAAATTATCCTCCAAGTAGTATCCACAATCACCGGTAGAGGAGAAAGAGATGTCTCGAGTACCATATGCTAATACGGTGGGATCACTCATGCATGCTATGGTCTGCACTAGGCCTGACTTAACCTATGCAGTTAGCACAGTAAGTCGGTTCATGTCAAATCCAGGAAAGCAACATTGGAAAGCAGTGAAGTGGGTGCTACGATATCTACGAGACTAGACTTGGTGTTTCAGAGATTGAAAACGGGAAAGCCTAGGTTGCTGCAAGGCTATATTGATGCAGATTATGCAGGAGATCTTAATCAGCGAAGATCTACGATGGGCTATGTGTTCAAAGTAACTGAGTTCATTAGTTGAAAGGCAGAGTTGCAAGATACAATTGCTCTTTCAACGACAAAAGCGGAGTATATGACTGTAGTTAAGGCATCAAAGGAAACTTTGTGGTTGAGATGATTGGTTGAACGCTTGGTTGAGACGTTCAGTATCATACAGGATTCAGTTCGGGTTCCCAGAGTGCGATTCATCTCGTTAAGGATCACAGGTATCACAAGCGGATGAAGCACATTGACGTGAGGTATCACAAGATACGTCAGTGGGTCGTGGATGATAAAGTGATCGATTTGGTAAAGATCAGTACGAAGAAGAATCCAACAGATATGATGACGAAGACCATCCCGGTAGAGAAGTTCAGCGCATCTCTGAACTTCATCAAGGCTCTCCAAAAGTAAAGTGGCGAACAGGCTATTGGGAGGGAGTCATGTGAAGTCACAAAAGGGGGAAGAAAGGAAGGCGAATGAATCAGAGGCCAATTTCTACGGAGGGACTCAATGAACATGAGTTAAGGTGGAGATTGTTAGTATTTGGAATGCCTCATATTCATTGGAGAAGAATTCAGGATTTTGACAGTTTCCTATTACGGATCTGTCTCCTATTTTGGTTTGGATACAAATTTTCTATTTCTCTAAGGAGGTGCTGATTTGAGTTCGTGTTGGACTAAGATCATCCCAGGTGCCTATATAAACCCCTCAGGGGTGACCCTTTGAAGGTGTGTCAAGAATTCAAGAGAAATTCAAGAATTCTACCATTGAGAGTTGTGAGACAGATCTCATTATAACTCTTGTACTTTCTTCAATAAATATTTCTCCCCTCCTCCCTGTGGACTAAACCACGTTAAATCTTGTGTTCCTTGATTGTGTGGTGATTGCTTGCTAGTGATAAATCTTCTACGCTTCCGCTTCCGCTGCTGAGCCTTCGACTTGGTGTTCTTCTGTTGTTTGATCGGTGATAGATCATCAACAAAATAGACCTTCCTACTTGATTACATAATGTTAGAATAATATATATATATATTTATATATATGAGAGATCATCACCATAGAACCTCACCGCGGTGCTCCTGAGCAGAAGGCTACACATTCTTTCCTCACTTCATCAGTAACTTGATGAAGCTTCCGACTGTCTCGGTTCATCATCACAAAGTTGCCGTCACCAAATCATAAAAGAAAAGGTGAGAAGCGCAATATCAAACTTAACAGCATATGTCCATCTTCGTTTACTAATCCATGAAAATATCTCAATACAGGAATTGTTTGTATCCTAGAAGCAGAGAACACAAGCGATGAAACTATGAAAATAGAGTAGCAACAGGAGGAACAGTAAATATTAGTCTGCATAATTACAGTTCTTTTTCTCAATTATCCTATTAACTACGACATGTCAAGATTAAGTTTTTCCAGTATCATTCTCCATTATAATCAAAGGTTAGTAATAATGGACATATTAGCAAATATATTCCTATTTTTCCTCCCTAACACAGTGTCGGTAGCATCAATCTATATACCAAATTCTTTATATCAATAAAAAAGAAGAATAAATTATTAGGCTAATTCTCCTTATTGTATGGTAGCCCTATTAAATGAAACATAATACTATAACATCTTCAAACATTCAATATACTTTACAAACCCTTCCAGTAATATGAAATAAATCACAGATATGGATTCCATATTTGAAGTAATAAATATTCAAACTTGAACATAAAGAATTAAGCAAAGGAAACGAGGAAGAGTAGGGGAAAATGATGCACAACTTGATCATAATACAGAGAACCTAACATTCAAAAGTAAGGCGGGGACCCTGATTTGCCCAATATGTCTAACTACCATGGAACCACAAATATCGTACCAAATATACGGAACAGAATAAATCAAGAAAGTACAATGCCAATCTCCCCTGTACGCAAATGCAGGAGAGTTGAGCTAAACATAAAAAACTGAGTAAAGGAAATATTTTTGTGTGTGTGTTGGGTGGGTGGGGGGGGGGGGGGGGGGGGGGGGGGGGGGGGGACTCTCAACACATAACCTGAACATAATATACATGTATAAAGTACAAAGATCAGATAATAGGAGGGAAAAAGAATTCCAAAAGATTAATCTAAACACAAACACCAACAACATAGTTGAGTTATCTGAACACCAGGAACAAAGATGAGTGAGATTAATTCCAAAGTTTAATTTAAACACAAACACCAGGATGAAATGACAGGAAGTCACAACAAATAAATACTAAAAATAAGAGTGAGTCTTGAGATTCTCCACAGCCTCACACATGGCTAGTTTATGTACATTCAAAATTGCTTGTATTTTTTGTGCCTCCTAAACCATCATCTTCAACCTAAAGATTCTTCAACTATTTAAATAAAAAATACGGTGGCTCGTACACAGCTGCCTCGTGTCTTTAAATTTCCATTTTGATTAAAGAATCCAAAAATCCATTTTGTCAGGAAAGTTGATAAATTAGAATTTGTGAATAGAGAAAAGAACATCTAAGTCAAAGGTAGAATTGCATGAAACTGTCTGTACATGAGACATAACCATCCGTGAGTTGGAAGGGAACAAAAGTAGAGACAAAACCAACAATTTACTTATAAATTAGTCATATATTATCAAATAAGTTCCATATTCTAATCTAAATGAAACAATTCTCCCACACAAAGGTCAAAGAAAAGTGTAACAAACTTATCACAAACACCCAATGACAAAGCACCATAAACTTCTTCATGAGTATAAGCTTCCCATAAAGACATTCAATAACATTTCAAGCAGGTCATTTTTTTCTCTAACTCATCCCGTAAACAAACATGATAGAATTATAGTTTTCAAACTTTAGAGTAGAGGTGTCACCATTTGATACCCAAGCACGTGGAATTTATTCCATGAAGGAACTCAAGTGTGAAGGAACTCACATATTCCATGAATCATGTACAGATAACTCACACAAAAGAAGAAAACAAAAGATTAATAATCAAAAAAAAAAAAAAATTTTGAGAAGAAATAATAGTAAGTCGTTGTTGTGATTGTTCATAGACATTGGTAGATTTGCAATGCAACATATATTTGTTTTCTTATCTTGTTTGGCCAATTATTTGAATATCAGTAGTCAGTGTAACATACACAGATATTTCCTGACAAATTTAAACATTTCCATGAGTAATTTTTTTTTCTGTAGTAATATTTTCAATGTGCAGAGTGATTTGATTAATAAGAATGTTTATATCAATCACATGCAGTATGTCATATATTCTATTTTGGAATCGAAGAGTTAGACTCTGATTCCTTTGAAAATTCGAACAATTTTCTTTTTCCAATTTTTTCCTTTCCTTTTTTTTTTTTTTTTTTTTTTTTTTGCCTTCCAACGAAGAGGCAACCATGACTGATGAACATAATTATGATTTGAAGGAAGCAAAATTTAGTGCTAATAAAATAAAATGAAACTAAACGAATAAAGTTTTAGGAAGGAAGGAAAAAAATCTAATGACTTGATTAGTTTCCAATGGCTTAAGGACATTTTCATCTCATGATCATATCCCAACTTAATAATTCAAGAAAATCATAGAATATTGTGGTCATGCACTCATGTGTTCCCAAAAATATTAGTAGTATAAAATTGACATTTGCCATGAATCTATAAATTATTGTATAGCACCAACATAACAATTTTCACAACCATTACGGATTAACATTTTAGAAAGAATGAAAAAGAAATCTAATAAGCTATTTACTTTCTGAAGCCTTGTCAATGGTTTTCTGTGTTCAGAGAAGCTGAAATGACAATCCAAATACGGATCTATGATCAATCCTCATATGTAATCATATCAATCTCATTTTTTTCTAAATCCACAAACTCAATCAAAATGAAGCAGAAATAGTTCAGAAATTCACCACACATCGGCTGCTATTGCAATAAAGACAACCAGTTATCACAGATCCACAGATCATACATGATATCAGGGAGAAGAATACCCTTCAGACAGTAGAAGTGTTAGGTAAAGATCAATGCTTTAACTTAATCAACATGCAAATGCCTCAAATTCACATAGTGCACCTATAAGCACTATAATCGGCTGGAAATGAACTACTTTGACCATTAAAAATGCGTGCCTAATTGAAGAATAAATAATATGGTTTAATATGAAATAGAGAATGATAATGCAAATGGCCATTTGTTTTTCAATCTAACTTGACCTTGTACATTCCTGTGTTTTTTTCACCTCTGTCTACACATTTATCTAAAAACAAATTTCTAAATACGACTTTCATCAAAAAAAAAAAAAAATCTACACAAGATGAACTCTAAAGTTTAAGGATGATAGAATTAATGCTAGCAAATGATACATGTAGCTGTTGAGGCATTTCAGGATGTATAGTGTGTAATCCCATGATAAATGTTTTAAATACCAAAAGACCAATGTTGTGTAGTAGGAGCATGAACAATAAGACATCAAAAGGAAAGAAAGAAAAATGCAGGTTCAAACAAACAATTGCACAGTTGTCATTAGTCAATTGACAAATAAGACAATTTGGACCAAATTCAATTGCCAAAATTTCTACTGAGTAAACTCCCGCACAATATTTTGGAGCATGAAGAATAAGATATCAAAAGGAAAGAAAGAAAAATTCAAGTTCAAACAAACAATTGCTACAGCTATCATCAGTCAATTGACAAATAAGACAATTTGGACCAAATTCAATTGCCAAATTTCCAATCTGGCAGCTCCCATACAATATTTTACATCCCCCCCCCCCCCCCCCCCAAAAAAAAAAAAAAAAATTGGATGACCGACAGCAAAGAACAAAGAATTCATCTTCTCTTATATCAATTTGAACTTTTTGCAATACCTATAACAAAAAAAGAGCAAATTGATGCTAAAAATTGCAACTTTTTCCCATAAAAAAAAATATTTAATCCTCACCTTGCTTGCCAAATCGTAGAGCTACCCAAAAGCTGAAACCAACTGTCCTCTGACAGCACAACTGAGCATCAGCAAACCCACCAAATCTCGTCGTCATCTCCTCTTCATCTCATCACCAACAGCAGCAAAGGAAAAAGATAGAGAAAGATCAACAGCAGCAGCAAAAGAAAAGATAGAGAGAGAAAGAGAAAGAAAAGATGCTGCGAGCTTACACTTCAGTGACTTGATGCCTCGACGTTGAAGGCGTCAGTGGCGTGTGCGCAGGTGGCAGTCGCCGGGATCAGAGACGTCGGATTCTCGCCGGACTCCTCTTCATCTCATCACCAACAGCAGCAAAGGGAAAAGATAGAGAAAGAAAGAGAGAGAAAAGACGCTGCTCGCTTAACACTTCAGTGATTTGATGCCTCGACGGGAATTTGGGAATGAGACGACCGAGAAAAAAAGTGGATGGGAGAAAAATGGTGGCTATGAGATTTTGGCAGTAATGTATAAATGTATTAATATTTTTTTGTAGACCTAAATAATACTTGCGGGGATAGCTCAGTTGGGAGAGCGTCAGACTGAAGATCTGAAGGTCGCGTGTTCGATCCACGCTCACCGCAAATTTTTTTTCCTGCCTTTGTGTAATTGCGTTAACAGTCCAAATCGTTCGATATGCAAATTAATATTTTTTTTTGTAATTTCGGCCTTTGTGTAAATTGCGTTAACAGTCCAAATCGTTCGATATGCAATTAATATTTTTATTTGTAATTTCGGACATTTGCAGTAACAGTCCAAATGTTTCATTCTGTAATAACAAGCCACAAATTATAACTTGCAACTTTACTTCAATTTTTTGTTCGCATTTGCAATAATTTGTAATAACAAGCCATATATTCGCAATTACAACTTTCTGCTTCATTGGAAATCTATTTAGAAATCTAGACATTAGATTGTTAGCCAAAAAAAAGATATTAGATAGTTTGAATTTACAAAACACTTAATCTTAGATATGAAAAGGCACTTTTCTTTCAAAAGATACTCATATAATCAGGTCATATCTTCACATTACATGTATATTTTTTAGTACCCAGAGTCTTTGTTTTTCTTTAATTTTTTAAATAGATGAGGGTTGTTATGTTATTTGATAATATGATTAATTTAAATAAATGAAATGTTTTTTTTCTTTTTGACTAGAAGTTTAATTATTGGCATTTTTCTATCACCAAAAAATATATATTTGAAAATTTTAATAAAAAAATTATCACGAGTAAGGGATCGGTCAGTGGGCCAAATGGGCCCTTCGTGGCCTGTTGTGACACCTAACACTTTCTTCACATATATATACTTTTTAGTAGTTTTGGTAATGGATCATGTCATGTTGTAACTAATCAAGCTCAGGCACGACCCACGTAAAAACACTTAAGATCTATCACGACCTAAGTATTGTATGGACCTAGGTTTTATATGTCAATGTACCAGTCCACAGGCTATGCT
Organism: Agave tequilana; assembly: GCA_038442645.1. Taxonomy (NCBI): domain Eukaryota; kingdom Viridiplantae; phylum Streptophyta; class Magnoliopsida; order Asparagales; family Asparagaceae; genus Agave; species Agave tequilana. The sequence goes on along the minus strand of JAVJIF010009246.1, from coordinate 113,894 downwards.
AGGCTTGACGATCAGGCATCCATTCGTTATTCAATCATGTCGGCCCATTCATGTCAAAGTTGGGTCTCCTACTTTATGTTTGTTTGTGTCAAGTTCCGCCTACTTCATACATTTGCACCTAATGGTTTTAATTTTTGTCATATAAATTCATACACGAAGAGAAATAGGATTAAAAAATTTAGCAACTTGAAAATAGCAGCAATAAAAGTATGTAAACTGTAACTACTTGAACCTTTCATTCCATTATGTACTCAAGTAATTGCAAGAAAAATCATAAATTTAATTAATTTATGATGACTTTAATGTAATTCATTTGAACCTTACACATTCTAAGATCGGTCTACTACTTAATTTATGTGAAGGGTTGAGATTAGTACATGTAATCATGTCGGCCCGTCGTACGCCCAAGCAAACATTTGTGCCCCAACTGAGCCATGTTGGGGTCGTGTCGTGCCTAGCCGAGGCGAGCCTAGGCATGACACGGAAATAACTAGGCCATAAAGTTGATAGTCCAGACATTATGCAGAGTCCTATTTTCATTATCCATGTGCCAAAAGCAAGATTCGAATATCGATTGTTAGAGTTATTATTGTGAGTGATTTTATTATTATAAGCTAATATAAATAAACATGCGGCACAACCTAGAATTTTTATTCCCTTGCACTCTATTGTCTCAATTCTCTCCTCTTTCTTCTCTCTTCTTCTCTCAAACTTTCAACTTTTATTTTGTATCAGAGCAACTTAAAGGTATTGCATATCTCACCCATCTCATGGATCGAACTTATAATTTTTTACTTGGTATTAGAGCAACTTAAAAAAATTTCTAAGCCGTTTCTTGATGATTGTGTGATCAGGTGTATTCGTGATGCAAGATCTTGGGTTTTTGCAGATCTCTCTGTTCGTGATGTATCGTAAATGAGTCTAGGGTTCTTCAGATCTCGTATTCGTGGTGGTTTTCGCAGATCTCTCTGTTCGTGGTGTATTCATTGATGAGATCTAGAGTTTCTTCATATCTCGTTGTTTGTGGTGTTCATGGACAAGATCTAGGGTTTCTGCAGATCTCGTATTCTTATTCGTTGTGAGATTTAGAAGTTATGAGATCTCGTGTTGTTTTGCATCTGCAAGCATAATGGAAATCGAATTTTCTAGCGAGGTTAGTAGTGATGATGATAACAATCATTTTACTATCATTCATAATAATGATGAAATAGAAAAATCGATTATTGTGGTGAAACTCTATGGTGTGAATTATCTCGCCAGGTCTAAGTCTATCAAAGCAGTATTGAGGGCAAAAAAGAAGTTAAAGTTTTTGTTGGAAGATCTCCCGCCTGAAATGACGACTGCCTATGAGGATTGGATAAGTATAGATGCATATGTTATGTTGTGGTTGTGGCATAGTTGGAATCACACATTGCCTCTAATGTTCAGTGGTGTGAGACAGCTAAACAGATTTGGACGTTTCTTGAAAAATCCTATTCACAGAAGCGGAATATGACATATATCTATAAGTCGTATGAGCTTCTGTTTACCATGAATCGAAATTAGAAACTTGTGAATGAGTATAAAGAAGGCCTTGTGGGAGGAATTGCTGTAGTATCTTCCGGTGACTACTGATTTGAAAGAAGCTCAGCAGCATAAAGAGGAGTTCCATGTTGCTTTCATCCTAACTGGCTTGGATCTTGTGCTCGAACCTTATAAGGCTCAGATCCTGCTGGAGAGGACTTGCCTACAGTGAAGAATATGTTTGGATGCCTAAATCGTTCAGTTCTAGGATAGAGTTCTGTGGTGCCGAGTAACGACTCCTCTACCTTGGTTACTTGTGTTGGTGGTCATGGTAATAGTCGTGGAGATGGTCGTGGTGATGGCGTCCGTGATGGCAGAGATGGTAGACGTGGTGATGGTTGTGATCTACCACGGAGATATAGCTATTGTGGCATGAATGATCACACGAAGACTATTGCTGGGACAAGTGGGGTAACGCGAGAATGCACATCAAGTGTATGATGAAAATATACAACTCACCACTTCTGCACCTGGACATGATGCTTTCAGTTCTGCTCCGGCTTCTGCCTCTGATACCTCCTCTCCACTTGAACAGGTCCTCCAGAAGTTGGATGCTCTTGCTAATACCTTCTCTCTACCTACTACAATCATGGCACATAAAGGTAATCTAACCTTTGTGACAACTCAGTCATCCTCCTCCTCTTGGGTCATCGACTCAGGAGTCAGCTCTCACATGTCTGGTATAAATTCTCTATTTCATAATCAAAGTCCTTTAAAACATAATATTATCTTGATTGATGGGTCTATCATCTGTGCTTGGGAAAGATATTGTTCAACCTACCCAATTATTTGTTTTATTTGATTCGTTATATATGCTTATTTTCCTTTCAATTTGTTATTTATGAGCCAATTAACCAAATCACTTCAATGTTTCGTAACATTTCTCCTAATTCTTATGTTTATAAGGACCTCGAAACGAAGAAGGTGATTGGTTCGGGGCATGAAAAAGATAGATTGTACTACTTAGATTACCTGAAAAGACTTTCAATTCAGCTTCTACTTATCCGTTGCAGTGGCATTAGCGTTTGGGTCATCCGTCTTTTGATAAGTTGCGTCAAGTTGTTCCTAATTTGAGTTATGTTTTTGTTTTAGAATGCGAGCTTGTCAGTTGGGCAAGCAATACCATGGTTCTTTTTCTCGTCGTGTTGAGAGTCGTCAGTTGCAGTTATTTGAACTTGTTAATACTGACATTTGTGGTCTGTCTAAAGTCAAAAGTCTGAAAAGATTTCAGTATTTTATTATATCCGTTGATGATTGCTCTAGAATGTGTAACTCCCCGATCTCGCGGATATGGAGACGCTACTACTACGTACATACGCAGGGCAAAAATACATTCACATACGTATGCTAGGCATCAATACAAGCAGAATCAGAGCATGGAAGTACGGTGGTAATATACATTCTAACATAAATAGTACAAGTACACTGTTACCACAGAGTGCGAACCAATATTATAGGAACATTACATCACTAGATAGTATAAAAGCACGATTTGCAAGTGATTTTAAAGTATAAATACGGGTAAATGCTCATGATCTAGAAGAAGAATCTCGAGAGTCGGTAAGGAAGCATGATTGGAAAGAGATATCACGCTACCGCTGCGCCACTCTGATCCCACGAAAGGACCCATCATGTTCCAAGTTCTGGGATCTGGACATGCAAGTTCAGGGTTCAGTTTGTCAGAAAGTAACCCACGAGTACGTAAAATGAAACCAAGTGGTGTGCACATGCAAACACACGTGTATTGAAATGTGTATCGTGTACTCAAGTCATGCAGGCAGAGAACAAACAAATCAAGAGATTAAGTACAATAGCATAAGCATTCAAAATCCGAATCAAAATCCAAAACTTGAAGTCCAAACTAAAATTCGAGTTTTGAAATCTGTATTAAAATTTGATAAATACAAATGTGGGCAACACCAATTGTACAGGCTCAGTTATGGCTTCATGAGGTTAGTACTTAGTACTTCAAGAAAATAATCCAAATAAGAAAACTTTCATATATATATACCTTATATCTCATGTCACCATCAACTGAGTGTATATAACCCGAGTTGCCCTCAAAATAACAGAATAAGGTAACAACATAAACAAGTATATCATTATTCTTGTACGCTGAGTGGGGCAGGTATAGTGCAGTAACATGATTATCATGAATAATTATTGTAGTACAGGATTAGTGTACAAGTGGTAAGAGGATAACTTAATCATATAACAATAATAATAATCAGTGTCGTCTGTTATTTTAATCATTACCCTTAAGTGTCCCTGAACCACTGGCAGTTCATACTGGAGTCCGTACTTCCAACAGAATGCATCTAAACTTTGATGTACGGATACCATTATTCGAATAAGGGAGTGATTGAATAACATCCGCTCCTGACATTATTATTGTAATATAATTAAGTTATGTCTGATGAAGAGTGATGCATTGTGTTTAGAGTTATTCAATAATAATAATCAATATCGCCTGATATTTCAATCATCTTTCTACTAATATCACAAACTACTGATAGTCCATACTAGAGCTTGTACTTTAGCAGAACTCATTCAGATCTGATATGTGAGTACCAGTACCCAAACAAAAGAAAGACCAGATATCACACATTCCTAATATTATTATTGTTTGTTTATTAAATTATTATTATTATTTCATATGTTTTTGTATGTGTCCTAGTGTCCCAGCACACATACATTCACATATGAACAAGACAAATTATTATTGAAAACTGATAGAGGATCAACGAATCATGTTTATAATGGGCCCGTGCAGACCCGGGACAACGGCCTCAGTAGCTTCCGGTAGTGGAATCCAAAACCAGCCACTAGACTGTAAGGGTTTTAGCCCTGGAATAGGAATGAATCAGTAAAAGTGCCGGTACACCCCCACCAGAGCACTTGGAGCCCTTAGATTGATCTGAAGTTTTAGTTGCATAACATTTGGCCATTATAAATACATACACATATTGATTCCATTAATTTTTCTATCCTAGTGTAAATTGACTAATTATTATAAATATTTCAATTTAAGTGCAGATTGTATTCATGATAATCCATTTACAGGGATTAACAGGAGTATCCTTGATATAAAAATTCAAGAGTACAGGAGAACCAGATGTCTGGTTGTATTATAATAATCATATCAAGTCCTCGTAAAAAGTGATAATCATGCATCAGGTCATTTGATCAGCCAAGTGTCACAGTACCAGGTTAGGATCAAGATATCGTGTTTCAAGTATTATGTAAGTCATGCAACATGATTTAGGAATAGTAATAATATTAAATATTTAAAACTTTTCACAACCAATAATATATTATTAATGTAAAAAATATTACTATAATAATGGTGTTATTCAGTACTACACAACTAAATGCACAACCAAGCAGAGCTAAGTAAGGTTGAAGCGAAGCTAACGTACAGCACTAGACGCTATCACGCTCAGCGTGGTTACCACTCGTGTTACAGCTAAAGCACAATGAGAAGCGATGTTTGAAACGTCTAGCTAACACATGTGGCGAAATCATGCTCACATCGTAACTATGCTCAAACGGAGCCAGCGATAAAGCGGTTAGCGCTAAGCTCACCTATCAGGCCTAGCGTAAAACCGCAGAGCGGTTAAGCTCACCCCTGCGGCTACTACTAAATTCAGAAGGTATAAGGCCCATTGCCTATTGGGTAGTCCGGGAACTGAGCTTTAGCCAGAAGGCTGAGTAGATACCTGCATAAACGTTAGTACCAAACAGGCATATATATATAAATAATAAATAGAAGATCCATAGCGCGATCAACCTCGCGGCAGGGCTACCGCGAAACCTAGAGGGTACAAGGCCAGTTCCTATTGGATAGCCTAGCCCGAGGGCTGAGTAGGCGAACCACTCCGCAAAGCTACCACGAAACCCAAAGGGTATAAGGCCAGTTCATATTAGATAGCTCGCGGAGTGGTTACCTCGTGACGATGCTACCACGAAACCCAAACGGTATAAGGCCAGCGCTTATTAGGTAGGTTCGCCTGAGTGTTGTAGCCGGAGTACCTACAACCTACACCACCCTTTAGTCCAAAAATATACAAAAATATGCAGACAAATCATAATAATTACAACGGACATCCCTACGAGTCCAATTGCATACGATCAAGAAGCGGTACTCGCCTAAATGATTACTCGGGCATGGTTACGAATACTGGGCAAAATGAAATCACCTAGAGGGGGGTGAATAGGTGATAGTGCTAATCTAGAAACTAAATGCGCTAAATGCGGAAGCTAAAAACTATTTAGCAACACACTTAATACAACCAACAAGTGTAGTCGAATTCCCCGTGAAGGGCTCTGGACTAACTCCTCTTGATTCCCCTAGATATGGATTGAGGTGCTATATGAAGCTCTTGTGGTTAAGTATAAGTGAGGCACACACACAAGCAATCCAAGCATATAATGAATAAGCAATATGAATCAATGTAAGGACAACACAAGCAAATAGATATGAATGATATGAGATGCTTTGCACAAATAAAAGAGAGAGAGGGTTTAAAGGCAATGGATCAAACGCAAACACAAAGATATGTTTCGAGGTTCGAGCCCCTATCTCTACGTCCCCGCCTTCACCGAGAAGGATTTCTAATCCACTAAAGGAGTACCGAACTCCTCTCTCAACCTTACAATACCACCGAGGCGATACAACCACAATCCACCTCTACCGAAGAGGGATAAGGCCCGTAGCCAACAACCAAACTCCACCTCACAATAGAGGGAGCAAACACAAACCTCAACCTCTACCAAAGAGGGAGCAAACCAATCACCCGATCAACCTCTACCAAAGAGGGATACAACAAAAGCAAGGGTGTACAACTTGGAGGTTTCCACAACCTCAAACAATCTCACTTTTCTCTTTTTCACAAAAACAAGATCCTAATAGAATAGGATAGAATGATATGGCTCAAGTGTGAAAAACTAAGTGTTTTGATCAAAGAAATACTCTTGGGAAAAATACCAAATAGATATTGAAATGAAGAATAATAAAACAATTTCCCAAAATCCTATTTCCTTTGAAAATAACAAAACACTTAAAACAAACAAAATGAATCTTTTTGCTCTTTAAACTCTTTTGAAAACTTCTTTTTAAAACCAGAGAGTAGGGAAAATTAGCTCAGAAAATCTTGTCTAAAACCCCAAGAAATGGGGTATTATAGGCATAGGCCAAAAGAAAACTAGCTGTTAGGCTGATCTGTCAGCCTGACAGGCTTGCGGTCGGCTGGCGGCCGACCGCCAACGGTCAGAAATATGACCGTTGGGGCAAACCGGTCGACCGCCCGGCCGACCCGGCCGACCGCTCAGATACAGAGAGCAGACTTCTCTGTTTCGGTCGGCCGCAAGGTCGACCGCCCAGATATAGAGAGCAAGGCTCTCTGATCCGGTTGGCCGACCGGCCGACCGGCCTTGTGTCTGCCAGACGTGCACAAAGCTATGCACGTCAGTCGACCGCAACGGTCGACTGGCCCTTGGTTCGGTCGACCGTTGCGGTCGACCGACCTGGCCTGTCAGCCATCGGTCGACCGTTGCGGTCGACCGACCTAGCCTGTCAGCCACAGTCTGGGTCAGAAACTGGGTCAGAAAAACATGTTAAAAATATTCTAAAAATCTTTTATCTCTTCTAAAAAGTCCCCAAAAAATAGTTTATCATTTTGCATTGATATATAAACTTGTTATAAAAATTTCAACTCAAATATCAAGCAATTTGAACTATTTTTGTGTTTTTAACATTTTTATCAAAAACCAAAAACTTATATTTTATCAAACTTGGATTTTTCAATAAGGAAATCTGATTTTTCCTAAAACTCATGAATAGACATATCAAAATAAGTTTGTCTAAGATATGAAGCATGTATGTATATTGAACACATCTAATATACATAAAAACCATTTAAACTTGTTTTGATCTAAACTATTCATGAAAATCAAATCCAAACATAAAACTTGTGTGTGTTGTGCACTTGAGCATATCAACTATTCTAAGCTTTACAAATGGATCTAAACACACTAAACTATGGATACCTAAATCTTCTTGACGATCTTCCATCTTCAAGTCGACTCGGTCCAAACTCCGTGATCCAACGAGCATAGCTATGAATGATCTTGACGCTCGGGCTCGAGAATCACCAAGTGAAGGCTTCCAAACTCCTCTTTTTGAAGCAATCACCAACTAATATCTTGATCAATGATCTGTAACTAAAATCACAAGATTATTAGCAAACATAACTACATGAGTTAATCATCATCAAAACTAGAGGGGAAAGCCTCCGGGCCAACAATCTCCCCTTTTTGATGATGACAAAACTCATGGAGTTTATATGCATGGATTAAAGTTAAGCTTCAAAGAAGCTCCCCCTTAACTCATGCATAAACAAAATAAACATAAATATGCAATGTTATATATGAAACATGAAGCATGCATAGATATGTATAAACAATAAAAGGCTCTAGATACACAATGAAATGTTCAAAAGCAAAAATGCTCTAGATACCAATTAAAATTAAACTAAATTAAACTTAATATATGTAAAACATAAATGTGCATATATAAACTCAAAATCTTTCTCCCCTTTTTGTCAATCATCAATAAAGGGTAAACAATCAAAACAAAACAAAATCTTCTCCCCTTTTTTAATACGAAGAAACAATCATCTATAAGGGGTAAAAGCAAAAACAAATCAATAAATTTTTCTCCCCCTTTTTGTCTAAAACAAAAAATATCAATAAGGGGTTACAATCAATTAGGATATCAATTGAAAATATGTCAAAGTAGCATCTTGATGCCAATTGAAAGTAAACATAGATCAATAAAATAAATGGTATATGCTATATACATTCATGAAGAGGAAGATGTGAAGCCTCCCTACATAGATACATTACATGAAGGAGGGATGACAAGCCCTAATTCACATAACGTACACTATGCAATGCATAAGAAGAGATGTGAAGCTCCCCCTACACACGTGTACCACATAAAGAAGAGATGTCAAGCTCTTCAATACAAGATACACTCATCATGAATCTATATGTAGAAGAGATGTTAAGCTCTCCTTGCATATAGGCAATACAAATCAAAACTTTTTGACTATTTTCTTTAAACAAAAATTTGAATTTTCTCACTAAAACAAATTTGATACCAATTAAAAGTATTATTCTTTTTAAACATATGATACCAAATGAAATTATTATTTTCTATCATAAAGTAAGGGAGTGGAAAAGGTAAACCAAATACCATTTGAAATACAAAAAATAAATTTTCTCCCCCTTTATGAAATACCAACTAAAACAATGCGTAAGCTTAAAATGAGATACCAATTGAAAAGTAATTGAAAACTAATCAATTGAAACAAAATTGAAACTTAAGCTTTAGCATAAACAAAAACATATATATGTATGAAAAATAGATACCAATTGAAATTTATATTCTTTGAAATGCAAGCATACATATACGAAAATATATGAGTATACAATAATAGTCAAAATTGATACCAATTGAAACAACAATAATGATCAAGTGTATACATCATATAACTACCACTCAACCATGTTTAAGTTTAAAATGATTTTCATTATAAAGCATACATGAGCATGATCTCCCATCCAACCACCCTTAGATGGTAGGGGTTTTCAAAAATAATAGATTTGAAAAATAAAGTGTGTTTGAAAACTCTACCAAAATGAAGAATACCGTAACTAGTTATATGAAAAATTTGTAAACTAGTACGAAATCCTTCAAGTAAGGAATAAAAACAAATTATTTTTCATGAAACATGAAATCCACATGATAATCAACACTCTAAGTCAATTAAGCATAAATATAACTCATGAAAACAAACACATGAGTAAACAATAAAGGTGAGTGTACAAATACAATGTGAAGAACATGATCATGAAAGTATTCAATTAAGCTCAATATCCCTTGAAACATGAAAACATGAAAATCATCAAAAACTATTTAAACTTCAAGGTATATGTATGTCCTATACAAACTAAAGTATACATACATATCTAAATACAACGAGTCCACAAAGATATATGCATGAAGGCACGTGGCTCAAAAGGATGTATATGTATAACAATAATTTGGATAAAATAGACATATACATGAAGTTAAACATAAACTCAAAAACATGAAACAAATCCAAAAATGGGAATATAAGTTTAAAATGTATGAATCATCAAAACTAGACTATACTAGCACATCTAATGGGTTCAAATAAGCATTCAAGCTCAAACATATATAGATTTATTTGTGGCCCACTATATGCACAAATATATACCTAGTCTTAATGAAAACTAACATTTAAACATATATTCAAATCATGAAGCATCAAAAACAATATAAAATTATCATGACAAAACTAAACATGATTATTATGTAAATCCACATGTTATTAAACCTATGATAAACATGATAGCTAAATAAAGGTGAGAACACAAAAATAATGGTCCATATTAAACATGAGTGTCTCAAATACTATACATGTATGTCAATGGTCTAATAAACATGGTATTTACATGATAATCACTAAACAATAAAACATGTTATAAACAATAAAATGGAAGGCATGTAAACAATAATAAGGAGTTAGGAATCGTTACCAAAACCTAGAAGGCAACTCTCCATGACTCCAAAACATGGTGGTCCTCTCCATCAAACTTCCCTTGAAAGTGATGCATCCAAATGATTTCCATGAAGCTCGAAACGTATCCACTCCAAGGTACCGCTACTCTCACGTCATGTGAGAGCCCACACCTACATTATAAAACAAGAGGGGTGGTCTTTGGTACCCATAATTTTTTGGGTCCATGGGGGTTAGTACCTTCTCTAACCCAAACAAATTTATTTGCTAAATTATCAACATGTATATGATCATAGCAAAATTTAGCAAGGTGGCCCTTACGTCCACAATGTGTACAAGTGTACATATGAGCATACATATTGTGATGGTGTCCGTGAGGAGCATGTGTATGCCGTGGGGGGTGTACATGAAAAGATGGAATTTGTTTCTTTCGAAACAAAGATTCCAAACGTGTATGGCCCACAACACATTGGCTCAAAGTGGAGCCCAAATAATCCACTCTCTTCTTCAACAAACAAAAATCATCATTAATCCTAGAAGAAGAGGTACATGCAATAGGTGTTCTAGGTGAAGCATGGCAAATATGAGAAACAATATCATTTTTCAAAGATTTATTTTTATTTAAACAAATTTCTAACTCTTTGTAATAAAAACAATTTCTCTTTTAAAGAATCATTATCTTTTAAGATAAAATCTACTTTGGAAGATAAAAACTCATTTTTCTTTAACACATCATCACAATTATTTTTATTTTTCAAAAATTCATTTTTTTAGTGCAAGGTCTAGTTGAGATCTTAATGAATCCCTTTCATTATAAACCTCAACCTTCTCTTGCAAAACATTGTTAAGTCTAGAATGCAAACTTTTATTTTCTTTTTCAATTCCTAGACTTTTCTTTTTCAAAACCTTATATTTTTCCATTAATTTTTCACAAACAATGGATAGTTCTTCATTCAAAGCATGGACATCAACAAATTCATCACATGAAGAACTAGAATCAAAACTATCTAGTTGAGTTTCCGATTGTACCTCAAGGGAGTCATTCCCTTGGATCATGAAGCATTGAGACTCGGATTCTCCACTAGATTCCTCCTCTTGTTGGATTGGCATTTGAAGCTCGGAGGTGGTGGTTGTGGTTGACAACTTGTTCCACACTGCAAAGGCGGAATTAAGGTTAGAAACAAGCATAAGATAATCTTTTGAAAGCGTACTTCTAATGGCCTCAAGGGCTTGTGCATTGGCCCCTATATGCTTACTATCACTAAGGTAGGATTCCTTAGTAATGGCAAGGTAAACCTTATGTCCTAGGGTTTGTAAATAAACGAACATCCTAATCTTCCAAACAATGATGTTGGAAGGGTCAAACATAGGTGGGGTCATGAAGTCCATGGGTCCAAACTATATGTGTGCAAACAAGTAAATGCAAATGAAGATTAGCAAACAAAGGATCTCACTCCTAGGATGTTAAGCCTAAAGTATCAGGAGCGTAGGCTCTGATACCAATTGAAATCACCTAGAGGGGGGTGAATAGGTGATAGTGCTAATCTAGAAACTAAATGCGCTAAATGCGGAAGCTAAAAACTATTTAGCAACACACTTAATACAACCAACAAGTGTAGCTGAATTTCCCGTGAAGGGCTCTGGACTAACTCCTCTTGATTCCCCTAGATATGGATTGAGGTGCTATATGAAGCTCTTGTGGTTAAGTATAAGTGAGGCACACACACAAGCAATCCAAGCATATAATGAATAAGCAATATGAATCAATGTAAGGACAACACAAGCAAATAGATATGAATGATATGAATGATACTTTGCACAAATAAAAGAGAGAGAGGGTTTAGAGGCAATGGATCAAACACAAACACAAATATATGTTTCGAGGTTCGAGCCCCTAGCTCTACGTCCCCGCCTTCACCGAGAAGGATTTCTAATCCACTAAAGGAGTACCGAACTCCTCTCTCAACCTTACAATGCCACTGAGGCGATACAACCACAATCCACCTCTACCGAAGAGGGATAAGGCCCGTAGCCAACAACCAAACTCCACCTCACAATAGAGGGAGCAAACACAAACCTCAACCTCTACCAAAGAGGGAGCAAACCAATCACCCGATCAACCTCTACCAAAGAGGGATACAACAAAAGCAAGGGTGTACAACTTGGAGGTTTTCACAACCTCAAACAATCTCACTTTTCTCTTTTTCACAAAAACAAGATCCTAATAGAATAGGATAGAATGATATGGCTCAAGTGTGAAAAACTAAGTGTTTTGATCAAAGAAATACTCTTGGGAAAAATACCTAATAGATGTTGAAATGAAGAACAATAAAACAATTTCCAAAAACCTATTTCCTTTGAAAATAACAAAACACTTAAAACAAACAAAATGAATCTTTTTGCTCTTTAAACTCTTTTGAAAACTTCTTTTTAAAACCAGAGAGTAGGGAAAAATTAGCTCAGAAAATCTTGTCTAAAACCCCCAAGAAATGGGGTATTTATAGGCCGAAAAGAAAACTAGCCGTTAGGCTGATCTGTCAGCCTGACAGGCTTGCGGTCGGCCGGCCGGCCGACCGCCAATGGTCAGAAATATGACCGTTGGGGCAAACCGGTCGACTACCCGGCCGATCGCCCAGATACAGAGAGCAGACTTCTCTGTTCCGGTTGGCCGCAAGGTCGATCGCCTAGATACAGAGAGTAAGGCTCTCTGATCCGGTCGGCCGACCGGCCCTGTGTCTGCCAGACTTGCACAAAGCTGTGCACGTCAGTCGACCGCAACGGTCGACTGGCCCTTGGTTTGGTCGACCGTTGCGGTCGACCGACCTGGCCTGTCAGCCACAGTCTGGGTCAGAAACTGGGTCAGAAAAACATGTTAAAAATATTTCTAAAAAACTTTTATCTCTTCTAAAAAGTCTCCAAAAAATAGTTTTATCATTTTGCATTGATATATAAACTTGTGATAAAATTTCAACTCAAATATCAAGCAATTTGAACTATTTTTGTGTTTTAACATTTTTACCAAAAATCAAAAACTTGTATTTTATCAAACTTGGATTTTTCAATAAGGAAATCTGATTTTTCCTAAAACTCATGAATAGACATATCAAAATAAGTTTGTCTAAGATATGAAGCATGTATGTATATTGAACACATCTAATATACATAAAAACCATTTAAACTTGTTTTGATCTAAACTATTCATGAAAACCAAATCCAAACATAAAACTTGTGTGTGTTGTGTACTTGAGCATATCAACTATTCTAAGCTTTACAAATGGATCTAAACATACTAAACAATGGATACCTAAGTCTTCTTGATGATCTTCCATCTTCAAGTCGACTCGGTCCAAACTCCGTGATCCAACGAGCATAGCTATGAATGATCTTGACGCTCGGGCTCGGGAATCACCAAGTGAAGGCTTCCAAACTCCTCTTTTTGAAGCAATCACCAACTAATATCTTGATCAATGATCTGTAACTAAAATCACAATATTATTAGTAAACATAACTACATGAGTTAATCATCATCAAAACTAGAGAGGAAAGCCTCGGGCCAACACAAAACACCAGAGGCGTTAGCGCGTAACGCGCGAAGAAAGAGAAAGTGAGGGTATGAGAGAGAGAAATTAGAGAGAAAGAGATTGAGGAGAGAGAGAGTGCGAGAGACTGAGAACCAGAAACAAAACTAGATAGAGGAAGAGAGAAACGTGAGGGAGGGAGGGATAGAAAATATGGAGAGAGTGAATTAGAGAGAGAGTCAAAGAGAGAAGAAGAGATACAAGGAAAGAAATGAAAGAAAAGAGAGGAAGATAAAGAAGAAAAAGAAAAAGAAAAAGAGAAAGGAAGAGAAGAGTGATAGAGAGAGTGGAGAGGATAGAGGATGGGGCCGACCGGGAGGGTGGCCCGCTAGGCGGCACCAGCGGCCAGGGCATGACCTGCGGCGGCCAGGCCAAGGGGAAGAGAAAGGAGGAGGTTTGGGTAGAGTGATTAGGTGATGGTGATGATGTAACTAGTGGAGGTGATGGAAGGAGGAGATGGTGGAGGGTATGGTTGTCGGTGGAAGAGATGGAGGAGATGAATGGTGATGGTGGAGGAGAAAGTGGAGGAGGGGATGGTGATTATGGTGGATATGGTGGTAGGAAATAGTTGGAAGAAGGAGATGGAGATAGTGGTGATTGAGATGGCGAAAGAGGAAGTGGTGATGGTGAGAGGGTGTTCGCCGGAGGTGGTCACCGCCGTGAGGATGGCTGACCGGCGTGGGGGCCAGCGGTGGTGGTCATGTGGTGGTTAGCAGTTGGGGAAATGGAAGAAGAGGGCGAAAGTGATATTCGGGGGGGGGGGAGAGATTAATTAGAGAGTGAGTGATTTTTTATTGAAAGAGGGAATTATAGAAAGATGGAGAGATTTTTAGGAGAGAGAAGGAGAGGAGGTTGGTTGGTTTAAGAAGAAAAGATGAAGATTAGGGGAGAAGGAAAAAAATAATAAGAAAGAAGAGGAGAAAATAAGAATGTGGAAAAGGAAGAAAAGGAAAAGGAAAAGAAAAAAAAGAAAAAGCAAAAGGAGGAAAAGAAAGAGAAAGGGAAAAGAAAAAGAAAATTAGAAATTTAAGTAAAAGAGTAGAGAAGGGAAAAGAAAGAAAAGAAACAGAAAACAGAAAATAATAATATTATTTTAATCGGTCAAATTTTGACTAATTCAGAAAAATCCTCAAAAATACTCTAAAATAGAAATATTATTCTGAGGAATATTGTGAAATCAGATTTAAGAAATTCAATTTCGTTTGTAAATTAAAAATTCTGAAATTGATCGGTGATACCAGTCAACATCGATTTTAGGAGATTCAGCAAAAATAATTCAGAAAATCCCCAAAAATTATGAAAAATCTATAATATTGAAAATTAATATTGAAACTAAAACATGTCTAATCTAACTATCAGAAGGTCAAATCAACTAGTTTCACTGGGATCGGGTCTTAGGTTCAGACTCGAGCTGACTCTGGGTCCACAAAAATGGATCCGATATCAAATAATAGAAATAATAAGAGAAAAAAATAAATATGAGAAAATTGGAAAGTGCGAGCAAAAAATCAAAATACACTTCTGGATATGTATTCTGGGAATGAGGTATTACAAAATGACTTGGTTATGTTTAACGAAAGAACGATCCGAGTTTCTACATGTGTTATTCACTTTTATAATGAAATATATGTTCAATTTGAAAACGCATTAAAGTTTTACGTTCTGATAATGCTTTGGAGTACACTCAATCATCTTAGGTTTCTTTTTGTATTGTTCATGGCATCATTCATCAAACTAGTTGTGTCCACACTTCTCAGCAAAATGGTGTTTGCTGAATGTAAACATCGTCATCTTTTAGATGTGGCTCGAACTCTTATATTCAATATGCATGTCCCTAAACAGTATTGGGCAGATGTCATTCTTATTGCATGTTATTTGATTTATCGCATGCCATCATCTGTGTCGAATTGCCAAGTCCCTTTTCCCATGTTGCATCTAGGTGTCTCTCTCTTTTTCATTATCTCCAATGTGTTTGGGTGCGTTGTCTTTTTTCACAACATGGAACCTAATCAAGACAAGTTGGCTCCTTGATCTTAAGTGTGTGTTTCTTGATTATCTTCGAACTCAAAAAGGCTATCATTGTTACAGTCCTCAGTCGCGCAAGTATTATGTCAGTGCAGACGTTACCTTCTTTGAGTCGACTCGATTCTTTCCTTCAGAAAATCATCATCCTTCGTTCACACATTGGCCCAAAAGTCCATCACTCTAGTTTAGATGATGATTAATTCATATAGCTACAGTACTATTATTCTTGTGTTATTTGAGTTTCAGATGTTTAATCAAGATTTTAGTTTGGTGTTTAGCTTCAACAAAAGATTCAAAGTCAAGTTTTGAAGCTAACGCGTGTTGATTCAAGAGCTCAAATATAAAGAACATATAAAGAACTCAAGAAAGAGCTTAATTCAAAGGAATCAAAATTGGATTGGGTTAAGATGGAGAGAACGATCACATGAAGAAGAAGACTCTAGGTTGAAAGAATGTTTTAGATTTGTGTAAAATACAGATTAGTTTTGATTGTTCAAACTTATACATACACATGCACAAAAGTTTGATATTGATTTTCAAGAACAAGAGTTTTAGTGTTTCGGTTTAACAAGTATGTGCTTATATGGTTTATATCTCAAAGAAATCAGTTTTATAATTTGGAATATGTGTTGGATTTTATCCACACATATTACAGCTCTGTTTGTTTAAATAAACTTATTTTAATGAGTTTAAGTTTTGTTTTTTTAATCAAATGTTGATTTCATGAGTAGATTCCATCAAAAACAAGTTCATATAGTTTTATATGTGTATTGAATTTTATCCATACACATTGGTACTTTAAAGAGTTTGAGAAATTTGTTTTTGTATTTATACAGATTTGGAAAAACTTAATTTTTCATTTAAAATTTAGTTTTGGAAAAAACAGTTTTTAATATAGTTTATAATTCAAGATTGTATTTCATATCTCAAAAAGAAGTTCACATGTTATAATATGTGTTGATTTTATCACAGATATTTGTACTCTATTGTATTTATATGAACGTATTTTTTTAGATTTTAAAGTGATTTATATTTCAAAAAAGATTTTCAAAGTTACAAAAAGAAGTTCAAAATTTACAATTTTTTATGATTCTTGATCGCATGTTTTTGTGCCAAAATTAATTCATATGAACTTATTTTTGTAAGATTTTACAAAGAAAATTACTTGTAATTTTAAAAGGATTTTTAAAATAATTTAAAAGCATTTTAGGCTTCTGTCGGTCGACTGCACGGTCGACCTGATGTGCACAGACACATGTACAATGAGAGTTGTGCATGTCGGTCAACCGACCGGTCAACCGATAAAAGAAGTTTGTTGTATGTTTGTGCATATTGATCGACGACTGGTTGTCGCTAAGAGATATGCTCTCTGTTTGGCCTCTCGGTTGACCGAGCGGTTGATCGCCAGAAGATTTGAGCTCACTACTTTTTAAATCAGTCGATCACTCGGTCGACCGCTAGCTGCAATGACTATAATTATAGCCATTGGTCGGTTGATCGACAGACCTATCTAGAACGTGTTATTGTCCAATGACTATATTTCTCTAGGGGCTATATATAAGGGTTTTGGGTAGGGGTGTCAAGTGGGTGGGGCCGTGCTGGGCCCGACGCGAGCACGGAGGGCCAACAACCAAAATGGGGGCGGCCCGCCCTGGCCCAGGCCTGGGCCCCATTTCTGGAACCCGAGTTCGGCCACAATCCGGATGAGGACGGACCGAGCCCAACCCGGGCCGGCCCGCCCGGCCCGACCTTATTAAAAAAAATTAAATAACTCTTAAAAAAATTCTAAAAAATTTAAAAAAATCTAAACAATTATTGATCCAAGTTGTAAAAAATGTCAAAGGAAATTACAAGTTGTGAAATGAAAATGTTAATTTTTTATTAATGATCCAACAAAATAATAATGGATACAAATACAATTGAAGTATAAATTAAATTTTTAAAATTAATCATTAATAAATAAAAAAGTACAAATCTTCATACATTGTATCATTCATAATAAAAATACAAGTATACATTCATCTTCTGAGGAGTCTTCTGGAGAATCTTCTATGAGATCGTCTATTGTTTTATTTTGACTTCTCTTTTTCACATCCAGCCAATCCTTCTCAAAATATGGTCATCTCGATTGTGTTAGCCCAGAGGTTCTCACCTTAATTTTGATGATGACTAACTTTGAATGTTAGTTTACTAATGATCTTGTGTTTATATAGTTCGGTTATTGATCAGATCTTAGTAGGTATTTATCTTCAATAAAGGAGTTTTGGAGCTAACACATGTAGATTCAAGAGCTCGCATGTCAAGATCGCATCTAGCACTCGGATGGAGTCAAGCTCTTTGGATCGTGTTGAATCGAGTCGGCTTGGAGAATGAGTTCTATAAGAAGACTTCGGTTTATTTAGTTTTACTTTGTGTTTAGATCTTGTGTAAGATAGACTAGTGTTGATATGCTCAAGTTCACACACACACAGATCAATACGTTTGGTTTTCAGTTTAACTGGTTTAGATTTCAAATATACATATATATGGTTTTCATGAATAGATAGAATCAAAACAAGTTTACATGATTTAATGTTTACTGGATTTTATTTATATACATTTATGCTTCATACATTTGGAAAAACTTATTTTGATGATTCTATTCTTGTGTTTAGAGTTCTGTACTTAACAAAACTTATCTTTAGATTTTATGTCAAAATATAGATATATCTTTTATATGTGTATTGATTCTATCCATACACTCTATGCTTCAAAAGAGTTTAAATGTCTTGTTTTTTGTATTTATACCAGTTTGGGAAAAATCGGATTTCACTTCAAAGTTTGTATTTTGAAAATACTTTTTTGTCACACACATTTGTTCTTCAAATATTTATAAGAACTTACTATTGTGGAATTTATAAGATTTTATGAGATTTTATAGGTGTTAAAAAGACCAAGTTTCAAGTCCTATGCCCTAGCCTAAGCCTGTTGGCGGTCGACCGGTCGGTCGACTGATGTGTACAAGAACGTGCACAAGGCCTTGCCTATAAGATCGGTCGATCGGGCCGTCGACTGACTGTAACTACCCAACTCTCGGGTAGCGGCGGTCGATCGGGCGGTCGACCGACAGGTTGAGTGACTTTATGCTCGGTCGGGACGGGCGGTCGACTGGTAGGCAAGTTTGCCTAGGGCGGTCGACCGGCGGTCTACTGGTGGCTCAACGGTCATAAAATAACTATTGTAAAGCAAACTAGCAATACTTAGACAAAAGAGTAATAAAAAGCACACAAGTATTAACGTGGTTCGCCCAAACTTGGCCTACGTCCATGGGGATAGAACTTGAGAGAGCCTTATTAATAACTTGTTACAAAGATATCTAACCTTCCTCTTGATGCAACAAGAGTATTCACCTTCCTCCTTGATCTAGACTTAAATTACAAGAGTATTACCTTATCTCTATGCATCTTCACCTTACTCTTCTCTTTGCTTGGCTTCCTTCTGATCTCCTTGGTGTTCTCCACCTTTTTTTCTCTCTTGAGATCAGCGTGGTTGAGGCAATTACAATGCTTGGTTATAACCTTTATTTATAGGATTTTACAATACAACTCCTATTTGGACTATGAGATGATCTTGGCCTTGGATGGTTGAAGAATCTTGATCAATCTTTTTAGGAGTTGATCTCCTTGATGTAGAAGGATTCTAGACCCTTTAATGTTTAGAAACAAACCTTCATTGAATTTGAATGTAATCTAATTCGTATCTTACTAGAATAAGGAAACTTACAATTGCCTGAAAAGAAAACTGCTGTGTGCTTCTTCTGCTTCAAACCATCGTCTTCTCCAACTCAATTGAATTTTCTTGGACCATCACCTCCTCTTGAAAACAAGCAAAATCCTAACAGTGTTTTCTCGATTACACTTTACTTCTTTACCTCTGTATTTTCACTTCGCTTACAACTAAGAGATACTTTCCCTTTCTTTATATTTCTTGCAATATCAGACTTCTTAATAATGATCATAAAGCCATGTGATTTACCAAAATTCTCGAGCCCATTTGATTAATGACTCACGAGTTTGAAATATCTCGTATGTGGTGAAATCTATACTATAATCAATTATTAACTCAGTAGTGATGTTGCTACAATGGGTAGATGTTTGATCTGTATCATCAAAGAAGAAAAAACTATTACGTGTATATAATAAAAATCTATTATGGTCTGTATCTGTTCAGTTAGATTAAACCGAACATTATAAGTTTTGTTCGACTATTAATGGTCGAGCATTATATCTTGTTCGGTGTCGTTCAGCCTTTCTTGGCCGAACATAAATATTTGTTCGGCCTTGTTTGGCTGAACATAATGCGATGAACATCATAAATTTAAAAAAAAAAAAAATTCTTATTAAAAAAAAAAGAATTTAAACGATAAAAACTTACCTGATCCTTGTTGGAAGGCTTCAATTGATTAATTGCTTATCCATAATTTTAAATTAAGCAATGTATTTGAAACTTAGGGTTTATATGAGAGATATTTTTTAAAAGACTTTTTTTAATCAATAAGTGGGTTTCTTAATCAATAAAGGATTAAGTTATGATGAATACGTTAATCATTGGGTGGGTGTATTAATCCATATGAAGGTATACATTTTTAATTTTAAGAGTTTTTTTAGTCTTTTTATTTAGGGCTATAGTAGTTTATTATTATTTTTTAAATTATAGTTAGGATGTTAATCAACTTTGTGGGTACAAATATCCCTGCCTAAGAAAAAGAGGAGGAAAAAAAGAAGGTCATAGGCAATAGTTTTTACCAGCATCCCATAACCCGGCCCAATCTCAAAGACAAAAACAATGGAATCGCTGGCCAGACGATTCAGCAACTACTTTGATGCCCTGGCCCGTTAGCCCACCAAAAATTCCCAATCTGACTCCAGCACACGTGTCACTTGAGGACATTTTTGTAATAAAACACAATACACGTGTCAAAAGTTAGAAACCGTAGCTAGGGTTTCCCTAGCTTTGTAAGTTCTTAACCCCGCAACTCGTTCTCTCATAAAGCGGCGAGATTCCGGAGGGCTGATATCGTCGCGGTCGCGGGGGCTTCAGAACTCGTTCGAATCCATGGGCGGCTTCAGGGTATGAATCTCAAAACCCAAACCCTTCCATCGTTCTCGCCACATTCTCTTCATTCATCTCGTAGCCTTTGATTAAAATGATCGAGATCTGAGACTTCTTCGCTGTTGAAGGAGAAACAGATCCATTGATCTTAGGGATATAGCTTTTATAAACCCGTGTAAAATCTTGCGAAGATTAATCTCACAGTAGTTCCTTCTATTTGAATTTGATTTCATTTCTATGTAGTTGTTTGATTCTGATTGATATTGGTTACTCTGTTCTCGTGATATTTAGGCAAATATGATCTCTTGAGTGCTGTTACTTAATTAAATGAAGAAAATTTAGATTTTTCCTAGGATGGAGTAGAATTGGGATGACAGTTATGTTGAATATTTTTGGGAGGAAAAAAAATCATGTTATTGGTTTAAATAGATTTAAGAATCATCCCTAATATACTGATATTTTAGAACAGTATGAATAGTTTCGAAGTAAATTTTAATTTTCAAATGGAACACTATGAGTAGTTTTTTTTAATTTATTTTTATGTACATCAACTTTGTCGTCTTGAATAATGCTGCGCACCGTTCAGTGTAATTTGCACAACTTAATTAAGTTCTATTTATTATTTTTAATAACTATTATTTTGGACTTGGAGCAGTTTCATCAGTACCAAGTGGTGGGTCGAGCCCTCCCAACCCCATCAGATGAGCACCCAAAGATTTTCAGGATGAAGCTTTGGGCAACGAATGAAGTCAGAGCTAAATCCAAGTTTTGGTATGCTTGAACTATATTCATTTGAGTTTGTTCTTTCTTTTTGATTCTGTCCAGTGATGTTATTAATTGTGTTACATTGAAATACGTCAGGTACTTCTTGAGGAAGCTGAAGAAAGTGAGAAGAGCAATGGCCAAGTCCTTGCCATTAATGAGGTCACATCTCCTTCCCCTTGATTCTTGTCATATAAATCTTTTAGTTGCTGCAATTGTGTGATATGGTCAGCTACTTGTCTGTGTATTAGGCAATGCTATTTGTTTTGAGTTTCAACTTTTGTGATTTATATGTTTGATTTGAACTTTTTAAGTATGAAAATAATCTACAAGCCATCTAGAGAGAACATTTTGGTGGAAAGTGATCCGAATTGCTTGTTATTGTTTCATGTGGGTAATGTATTTACGCATGCTAAACCTGTAGTTGCTTTAGATGACTTTGTTCTCAATTTCACAATGTTGCATGCCCTGTACCAACTAGACCTTCATTGGACTCCTAGGTTTTACGAAACTATGTTGTTCCCAGGTTTCCTTAGCAGTGCATGGAGACAGCGGTTAAACCTGACTCCTGGTTAACCAACCAAATTAAGTACTGCTCCATATAATGTCTTCACTTGTTTCCATTTGGTCATGTTGCTTTGCGTAACTTCTTGAGTTGTTTACATCTGATTCTTGTCTAGGATTCACATATTCTGCAAAGGCTTGGTTTTGTTAGGTAGGATCAGTCTCAAGTGTCACCCACCTTTTTAGATGCTTAAAGGTTTCACAGTCTTAATTTTCTAGGATATAGATTGTATCGGAACATGCTTCATAAAATAATTTCAAGAAATCATGCTGTTTCAGTTGGACACCATTGGTCCGCGGGGACCTTTTGAAATGAAAATTGTTCTTTCTACTTTCATTACCATTTTGAAGCTATAAAACACACTGACATGTTTATTGGTTAATTCAGTATAAGTGTCAGCAACTATTTCTACTGTTCAGATAGATGCTATTTAGTCCTTAGTTTTACCCTGAAGCTTCATTTTACACCCTCCTCTTGATTCTATCACTCTTGTTTTTTCCCCAAAGAAAGTGAGGTGGAATCTTTTCTACTTTCCATAAAGCACTTCACTGAAATAGTACAATTGCTGACCATTTTGTTTTGGATAGAGAACATTAAGGTTCTTTCCTTCTGAATTTCATGAGAGACAGAGTGAGTGCATTTTGGAGAAAATACTGTAAAAATGTTAGCTTATGTATCCAAATGGGCTTGTTTTGTACAAGAATTGGATGATCTGATCCAGTTAACTTTTTTGAACTTGGTGCCTACTTGTTTGGCACAAAATGTAGTTTATCACCCACCTACCCATATTGAAGGTTTGTGGTTTCGCCATGAATGTTGGAACTGGAACTGCCCATCTCCCTTAAAAAAGTAAAGGAGGAGGACGTCTTCTCGCAGCTGGTCCACAGACTGTCAATGGCTTTATCTGGAAATATGATGAGTAAACTAGTCCACAACTCACAGGACGACGATACACAATTCTCTTTACTTATATTCCATATAAGGGATGCACTTATTAGTTATTATTGATATAATCATATTTTTCTTCTGAAGCTGTCAAATGTACGAGGCTTTTTTCTGTTTAATTTTTGAACTCATGCATCTTCAAGTCATATTTTCTTTCACAGGCTTTTCCTCATTGAGACTTATATGGAGATACCGTGATTTTTAGTCCATATTTTGTATCTTTGGTTTTGAGTTTGGTGCCTATGTTTTCAACAAAGGTTCCTTTTATATGCAGTTTCCTTCTTCTTACCCATCTTCCTTAAAAAAAGAAAAAGAGGAGGAACACCTTCTCGCAGTTGGTCCACAAACTGTCAATGGCTTTATCTGGAAATATGATGAGTAAACTAGTCCATAACTCACAGGACGATGCTCAATTCTCTCTACTTATATTCCATATAAGGGATGCATTATTATTGATATAATCATATTATTCCTTTGAAGCTGTGAAATGTACGAATCTTTTTTCTGTTTAATTTTGAGCTCATGCATCTTCAAGTCATATTTCTTTCACAGGCTTTCTTATGAGCCATATATGGAGATACCACGATTAGTCCGTATTTTGTTTCTTTGGTTTTGAGTTTGGTGCCTATGTTTTCAACGAAGGGTTCCTTTTATATGCAGTTTCCTTCTTATATTTCGTTGTTAGTATTATTTACTGCATTTTTTTATGTGTGGTGTAAGCACTACATATCTTAGATACGTGTGTTTGTGGCTTTCAATGTTATGAATCATTTGGCAGTGGTGTGTTTTCATTTCTGTTCATGAACTTGAATTTGCATTACTCGACTTTGTTATGATACATGCTTACATCAATATGCAATGTAAACTATTAGCTTGGCATTTGTGGCTTGTTTCTTAAAATTATCTGAAGTTATTTTGCAATCTCACAAGGTGTTATTTGCTATTCCATGTAGATATGTTTATATAAACAGATATAACTATACAAGTCTTAAGTAATTTTTTTAATTAGCCCTCTTGATTTCATATTCTATATGTTGCAATCAATTTATGATTGTCAGTTTTCAAAATATTCTTATCATGGTTTAATGTTTAATTTTTTTCTCATAAGATGCATCATCTAGATACTATTTTGAAACTAACACAAAAGCAACATAATGCAACTTATTTCTGTTTCTTTTGATCATTACACGCATATACTCATTTCAGTTATTCTTAAATGTAACTTATTTAATTTGTAACAATTTTGAATAATGGTGTATTTGTATGCCCTTTTGGATGTGGATAATCATATTAATTTTCTCTCCATAAAACTGATGTCGAAGCCTATATTATGTTTAATACATCTGACTTAGAGCTTTAATCCTTTGCGGGCAGATTTTTGAAAAAAACCCAACAAAGATAAAAAACTATGGCATCTGGCTGCGCTACCAGAGCAGGACTGGGTATCATAACATGTACAAGGAGTACAGAGACACTACCCTGATGGTGCAGTGGAGCAGATGTACACCGAGATGGCATCACGTCACCGAGTGAGGTTCCCTTGCATCCAAATCATCAAGACTGCCACCATCCCCGCCAAGCTCTGCAAGAGAGGAGAGCACCAAGCAGTTCCACGACTCAAGATCAAGTTTCCCCTCGTCTTCAAGAAGGTGAGGCCTCAACCAGGAAGCTAAAGACGACATTCAAGGCTACTCGCCCCAACCTCTTCATGTAGGCTATATAGGGTAAGTATGCAGTGCGTGATTTTCCCAAAATTTTTGCTTTTGGGAATGTTTTAGTTTTATCTTGGATTAATGGATTATGTTAGTTTTTCCTAATGGTTGATTTTTTTTTTTTGGGAGAAAACCTAATGGTTGATATTACATTCAAATGCAACATTTCTGTTTGAGGCGATTCGTGATAAAGACTGGAATTAGTATTAGTTGAATCTACCAGACCTGTTCTTTAATTTTAAGCCTTTCTATGTAGTATTGTGGTTCAGTATTCCATTATTTACTTGGCATGATAGTTGTAGCACTCGTGGCACGGGAATTTTTGAATGTAGCACACTGAAGATAGATTCGAAAACTGGCGTACGTTTACTAGATAGAGCAAATCTTATACTAGTGCCCCTTCAAATCTGAGGTTTTGATGAACTCTTGTCAGCTTTGTGTTCCAGTTGACAAGTATCTCCGCAAGACCTTTGTTATTGCAATCGCCCTTGTATGATATTTTGACCATCGTCTTTTCGACTGACTTTTAGTATCTGAATAGATTATATCGGAATATAGGTTAACAAGTATGATACTTCCAGCTGCCTCCCTTCTCCCTTCTCCTCAAAAATAACCCTTGAAACTTCCCAATTAGAACCTAAAAATTCCCAGAAGAATTCCCCCAAAAAATTCTTCTATTATTTGTCTGTTATCACCTGCGCCCATTCCTAGTGCCCTTCAATCCCTGGCATGGACTCTGGTTCTTGACAAAAAGTTCAAGGACTTGGTTTGAGTTGGATCAGAGAAGTTGTCATCATATCCAGCGATCTTGACATTTAGACCAGGTTCGTCCAAAATAAGTTGGGTGTTTCATTTGCTAAATTCATAATGTTCGACAAATACGATCATAGAGGTACACTTGTTCTCGGCATCTGGCGTGACCAGTCGTGAATTTTAGGTTCTGTTTTTAATCCCGTAGCGTCCGATGTAACCTACTACAACAACAACAACAACTAAGCCATTTGTCCCAAGTATCTGGGTAGGCTACATGATCCAAAGAGAATTACGTTGGATCGGGCACATCGATCAGCTTTTTCTACTCATTCCTATCGAGCAATATGCCTTCACTAAGACCTTTAGTCTCTGTATCTTGTCATATTACCTCCATCCATGTTTTCTTTGGTCTCCCCTGCGCTCTTTAACTTGCTCTAAATTGATATGCTCTACTCGTCGGACTGGTGCATCTGTAAGTCTACGTCGACATTATCTTGTCGTATTACCTTCATCCATGTTTTCTTCAGTGTCTCTTGTGCTCTTTTAACTTGTCCTAAATTAATACGTTCTACTCGTCGGACTGGTGCATTTGTAGGTTTACGACGCACATGACCAAACCATCGTAGGCGGTTTTCTCTCATCTTCTCTTCTATAGGGGCTACACTTATTTTAGTACGATGTAACCTACTGTGGAAGCAAATTTGATCATGGCGCCCTGTGTAACCGACCATTAACAAGAATTCCACATGCACCGGTCAGTAGCAAGACGCGGAACAATTTTGACATAGCTGACGAAGATATTTAAGACTGGGGATGTCGTTTTAGATCTCAGCTAATGGTTTCTAGATCTCGTGTTCTTAGTCCCAACATTCAGTGTTTATATCTGGGTTGTAACTAACGTTATTTTCAGTGTTCAATATGATGCCACCTGACCTGATCAAACCAGACTATAATTTTGATTTGGGTTCGTGGAGGTTGGCTCTTAACTTGAAAACAGGCTCAGATGGGGTTTAGGCTGATTGCCAACCTGTCCTAACCTGTCCAATTTGCATCACTACCTGTCGAGCTAGACATTAGGGGTTTTTTGTTAACGGAATCATTTCGATGTAGCTAATACCAAAGCTTCTCTTGTATGTAATAGATTATTGTGATCAATAAATCATTTCTTCAATAGTAGTGAAGAAGTACGAATCCGGAGACCTTATTGCTAAATTAAAGATAAAATTAATCAAGGGTTGTGGATCTTAATTTGTCTCACTTGTCATTCTCTAGAGCTTAAATATATAGTAACAACACACACAATATGACTCTTTCAAGACGTTTAGAGCTCTCACATAATTTCTCAATACACGGCGGCTTCCTGAACAATGGGACAACGGGGGAATTTAAAAAAAAAAGAGAGAGAGATAAAAAGACCCCCGTTGCTAATGGAGACAATGAAGATAAAAATGAGGACTAAATAAGCATTGACTTAGCCATTGTTGGAAAAAAAGAACTGTATTGGGTGCTCATAATGGGTTAAGACCCAATAGGAGAGGATAGGATTTATCAGGATAAGATAATCTGATTTGTTTTGCAAATCAAGATTTATCTCTATCATTTTTAGTTATTTTTAGTTGTAAATAAGAATAATGATCCTATCTCCTAACATCAATAAAGATGTATCTCTATTCCTTTAGTTGCTCTTAATGATAATGATCCTATCTCCTAACATCAATATGATGCTGCGAGAACTCAATCATCCTTGACCAACCAAGAGAGATCCATCGCGGTACTTGAAGGGTGGTCTTTTTTGAAAAGTCCACCAACCGTCGGGGGCGAGACAAGGACAAGGAGGGGGTTGAGTCTACCATTACTACTGCTTTCGCTGAGGCAATTCTAATTCTTTTCTTACATTTTTAGTATATCCTAATTTCACAGCCATCTCTCTCCACCTCTACTATGAGGCTGTTTGTTTGGGGCGAAGTGGGGAACCGTTGTTGTTTGGAACCGAAAATGGAAAATAAGAAAATCTCTTTTTCCTTTCCCTTTTCTTTTTTACACCTCTTTTTTACACAACCATTTTTCTACTTTCAGGTACTACAATTAATTTTGTCGTCATATAAATCTCATTTGTAATAAGTTATAGAACAATACAGCTAATTTTGTGGTCATATAAATCTCACTTGTAGTCTAATAGCAACTAACACAAACTTCATAATTAATATTTATTTTAATATTATTTTGCGATCAACTTTGTGGTCAACTTATTCACTTTCACTTCCACATTATTAGCCAAATATTGAAAAACGAAATATACTTTTTATTTACACTTTCACATTACAGCAAAACAGTGAAAAAATGAATGCATAAATCTTAATTTCTTACTTTTTTTTTCCTCATCTTTTCCTCTTCATTTTTTATTTTCATCTTTTCATCTCATTTTCAACAAACAAAACAGGCCCTCCATGCACATGTCTGTTTAAAGTAAAAAAGTAAATGCATACAAATACATATATTTACTGACACATACTCACTGTGGATCTGCGTTATAATCACAATGATAATAAAACTTTTATCTCAAACTTTAAGTGACGGCTATTTACATTATTATACTCAAGAAATAATGTTCGCTCTCGCCAGAAGCAATTAAGACTTCTGATCCTCTCGGAGGTATTAACTATTAATACATAATATCTAGTATCCAAGTACATATCCAACCGAATCTGCAGTCAAACAGATCACATCAAGCTCTAAGAACAAAAGAAAAAACAGTTGCGCTTCAATTGCTTCGAAGCACTACAGGCTTTGTTGGCCCCTAGACTTCCATTTACTATAGTTTGATATTCCCTCTTCTTGCTAGGGATGCGAACCGGGCCTGGCCTAGTGGTCGGAACCGGCCGGGCCAAGCCCGGACCCACCCCAAAGTCGGGCGGCCCGGCCCGGCCCTAGCCCGGTCTCTCTAATGGGGACCCGAGCACTGTTCGGCTCGGGATTTTTAAAAACCTTGAATTTTTTTATTAAAACTCAAAAAATTAAAAAATTCATAAAAAATCTAAAAAAATTCACACAAATGTGGAAAAAATTGACACAAGTTGTAAAATGCAAAATAATTATTTTATTAATAACCCAATATCTTAGATAAATCATAAATTGATACAAATACAAAATGAATAATATAGATAAAAAAAAAAATACAAATGTAGCATGTAGATTGAAATTGAAGTTTAAATTGATACAAATACAAATAGAAAATATCTTCATTTGTTCACTCATTTTCTAGAGAGTCTTCAATGTTTCATCTACTGTTTATTTTGGCTTCTCATCTCCGCATCAAGCCAATTCTTCCCGCAGATGCTCATCTCGATAGCTTTTGACGCAAGGCGGTTTCTTGTATCGGTTACCACTCATTCAACAATACTAAAAGTAGATTCTGAAGTTGCAGTAGAGATAGGAGGGGTTTGTAAATCACGCGTCATGATAGGAAAGCATAGGATATGTTCATTCCTGTGATTTCCACCAGGCCAAAATATCAAAATATTCAAATCTTGAGTCTGCATCAATCTCAGGAGGTATAATACGAGTAGAATAATAATGAAGCTCATTCAATGAGTCTGAGCTTCTTGATCGTTTGGATGCAGAGAATAAACCAGATAATAAAGAACTTTTAGGCCTAAATGAAGATGCAGGTTGGGATGATTGTTTATTTTCAAATTGAGAATCATAAAAATCATACATATTATATATAGAATACTCAATATCGTTCCATACTAAGGAACTATCAGGATAATTTATTTTTTCATAAAAATTTTCAAGCAAATATTTACATCTTTCAAATTAATTCGAGGATCCATAATAATAGCAAAATAAAATATAGTAGGCAAAACTTTAAATTACTTATTGAATTTTTCTTCTATAGAATGAACAATATCTTGAAGCAAAAAATTATCTTGATATGTACAAAACAGTTCAGTAATTTTAGTTAACTCGTAAAATACTAAATTAGTTGTGAAATAATAAATCCCAGAAAATAATCTTGTTTCTCTATCAAATTTACTCAGAAATTCACAAATTACTTCAATAATTTTCCATTGATCACTGGAAATAAATATATCTGGCAATTCCGTGAAAATAAACATATTTATTACAGTCCGATAAGGAATAACTTACCTCAACATATTATATGTTGAGTTCTAGCGAGTCCTTATGTCATGAGGTAAAGCTTTAATTTGTAGGCCGACCTTGAAGAAATTTGTTTAAAGCTTTGCCTTCTCGGACCACTACCTTTAATAAATAAAATAGTATTTCTTAAATTTGAATATAAATATCTATACATTTTAAACCATCCTGTACACACAAGTTAATAATGTGACATATACAACGAATATGAAAAAAATTTCATTCAAAACCAGTCTAAAATGAGATTTTAAAAGCTCAATTGTAACAATATTATTGCTAGTATTATCAACTGAAATAGAAAAAAATTTGATTCAAGTCTAAATTCTCTAACAACTTTCAAAATAGTTTGATTGAGATTAGAACCATTATGAGGAAAAGAAAATTTTTTAAAACCAATAATTCTCTTATTTGAAAGCCAGTCAGAATCAATAAAATGTGCAGTACCAATTATGTAATGAAAGCCGTTAAGAGCTTCTCAGCAATCAGAAGTGCAACTTTTTGTGACATAGAAGAAAAAATTGCAATCAAATTTTTTTTTCAACAACCCTGAACATTTTCGTTCTAATAGTATCTTTACAGAATGGATCATATTCAGGATTAATAGTAGTTCTAATAAAATTTGTAAATGTTTCATTTTCAGCAGCTAAAAGGTTGTTCAACCTGAATTAAATATTTAGCTAGATTAGTTTTACCTCTTTGACGATTATAACTAAAAGTGCTTAGTGTGCCACCAAAAGTAAAAATTTGTGTTTGCCGTGGTTGATTCTGTGGATGTTTTGCCCTAATGTGCCTAGTTAGTACGCCGGTTCCACTATTTTTAGGACAAACTAAGAAATATCAGGACAAAGCTTGCATACAGTCTTCCTAACTCCATTAATAGTTTCTTTTTAAAAAAAATTTCAAACCTCAGATTTTCCCTCTGCCATAGAAGTTGCTACTTCGGCAGTGGAAGTAGAAGTTGGATGAGAATGTGATTCAGAAGAAACAATAAAATCTGTGATTGGTGTTTCCGGTTGCATGAATGGAATTATTGGAGTGTCGGGTAAAGGTATATGCAAATCATACCATTCTTGATTAGTCAAATTTAAATTACGATTATACCTAGAAGAAGAAGGATTGCTAGAGCTTACTGATGAAGAGTGTGCGTCCATTTTTAAATTAAAATTGACAATAATATAAATGCTGGAATGTGAAAGAGCTTGAGCATTTGAGCACTTGAGGAGAGGTTGAGGGAGCTTGAGCACTTGAGGAGAGATTGAGAGAGCTTGAGCACTTGAGAAACTTGAAAACATGAGAGAGCTTGAAAAGTTGAGAGAGCTTGAGGGAGCTTGATTAATTAAGAGCTTGAGAGAACTTGAGAGCTTGATCACTTGAGAATTTAAGAGATTTTTTAGAAATATTTAGAGAATTTTTTGGTGATGAAATAAAGTGAGGAAAAGTGGGTATTTATAGAGGGGAATGGGTGGTTAAAATGTAAATTTTTTTTGAAAAAAAAAATTCTGGTTAATATAACCGTTTTTTTTTTTTTTTTTTTTGGGGGGGGGGGGTGGTGGTTGTAACAAAAAAAATTACAAAACCCCAACGGCTATTTTATGGGACAATAATGCCGTTGGGGGGATGTTTTGTAAAAAAAAATTTACAAACCCCCACCCCCCCCCCCCCCCCCCCCCCAAACAAAAAAAAAAAAAAAAAAAAGGCCCAACGGGGGCACGTGTGAGGCCCGGCTGGGTTGGGCTACAGGCCAAGTTATCTAAACCCGAGCACGCCCTCGAGCTTAGGGCGTGCCCGTGCCGGGCCAAGGCCCGGTTGACTTGGGCGGGGCCCTGGCCCGCACGGGACGGGTCCGTACAGGTTTCTGAGCTGACCCGGCCCGACCCAAACCCCTACTTCTTGCTACACACACTTTCCTTTTGCTCTCATGTTCACCTCTCTACTCACCCCCCTCTAAAAAAACCTGAGAAACTGCTCATCTCAATCCCCAAACACTTCCTCTTCCTCTCCTTCACTAGTGAAGGAGGTGGAGATCAAGCCTATATCATAAACATTAACAACTCCTCTTACTCTTTCATCCAATTCATCTGCTCTCCTTCTCACATTAGCACATACTCCCCTAGTGTTGACCAGGGCCACGATCTCGATCTGATCAAAACCATCCTACAATTCGCTTTTGGTGCTGCTCTCGCGCTCCTCTACGGGGTAGTCATCACGACGTTTCCAACCTCTGTTGGGAAATATCTCGAAATGTTCATATTGCATTTGCTTGTGGCCTTCTGCACTGCTCTCACCATCAGTGTTATGGCCTCTCGCGATCAAGGACAACAGAGAACTCTCGTTGCTTTTTCAGTGTATCGCAGTGATGCTGGTGGCCTTTGCCGTTGCTTCAGTTGCATCAATTTTTCTACGTAGTTGATTTAGGGTGGTTGCTTATAGGCTTTGCGTGGTGCCAATGTACGCTTTGGCTCAGAGACAGTGTGAACATTTCGGACCTGTTTGGTTTGCTACAAGTGGGAGGAAAAAGTATAAGTATGACACGGGAGGAAAAATGTGAGAAAAAGGTAAGAAATTTGGATCTGTGCAAGTAAGTTTTTCGGTGTTTAGCTAAGTTTTTCGGTGTTTAGTTGTAATGTGAAAGTGTAAGTGAAAAAGTATATTGTATTTTTCAGTGTTTGGTTAGCATTGTGGAAGTGAGTGAAAAAGTTGGATCACAAAGTTGACCGTAAACTAATATTAAAATAAATATTAATTATGGAATTTTTTTGAACTGTAATTAGACTGCAAATGAAATTTACATGAACACAAAATTAACTGTTTTGAGTTATAACTTATTACTAGTGAGATTTACATGATCACAAAATTAACTGTAACACCCTGCAAGCTAGAAATGATAGTATAAAAAGAAAGTGTAAAAGGGAAAAGAAAAAGAAAAAGGGGTTTTCCTTTCTCCCTTTTAGGTTCCAAACAGACATCGGAAGTGATTTTCTCACTTTCGCTTTCCCCACTTCCTCCCAAACCAAACAAGCCCTAGTCGAACAGTTGGTGAAATTGAAAGCAAAGCTGATGAGGCCAAGAAGTGAAAGAACTTTGGAAGAGGAGGTCGTTGAGGAGCATAGGGCTTCTAGCTAGTCATATTGTGAATGTCACCTTAGTTTGAAATGAATTTTTCAAAAACTTTCAAGTGTTTTAAAATTGCAAGAAATTTCAAACTAAATTAAGTTTCATTTCTTTTTTAAACCCTTAGCTCGAAGACATAGATAATTTAACTGAAAATGTGATAGATTTAAAATGAAATTCTTTAAGTGTTTGCCAGATCCTAAGATTAAAAAGAAACAAAGCTTTTAAAAAAGTTTCATGTTTAAAATAAATGTGGGAGTCTTTTGGATTTTCTCTATAATTAAGTTAATATTGGGCTAAGATTTGTTGCTTTCGAAATTATGTGTATATGTGTGTGTACTGGCTACTTTCGAAAGGATTTGAGCATGAATACTTCCCACTGCTCAAATACTTCCCACTCAAATTCATTGCTACGACATTAAAATACAAGATTTATTTCGTTGAAGTTGATCTGCATTATTTAAAATAACAAAATAAAAAATCAAACGTTTCGTAGTTTTTTTTTTCCATGCATCAAGTAGGCACAAAATGGACGGTCAAAAGTAGCATATTACTTAAATATATGACTTTAGACATACAAATTCTCTATCCGATAGGGGTGCCATCAGATCGGATATGGATCGGATATTGTCTTTACCATATCCGTATCCGCACCCAATCTTCGGATACGAATACGGATATTGACGGATGTGAAAAAAAGATATCTGTATCCGCCAAAATTGGATATTGGATATGGATCGGATATTAGCAGATCGAATGTGGATACTAATCGGATATGTAAAAATAGATACTGTTAAGGATAAACTAATCGGATATACTTATATTACTTTTTATCTCATCTACAACAATATTAAATATGTACATATTATGATATTATTGTGTACATATCAATGCTTTCACTGTATCCATTATCATTCGGTTCTATTAGCTATAGATTACACGGCATCTGGAGCGAAATGTCAATTTGGATGCCACGATTGATGTCGAAATATTCAAAATATCTCATACTACTTTTGCAAGAATCAGATACTTTTCACTATAACTTTTCACCAACTCAAAAAATTAAAATATATTGCCTCATTTCATTGAAGAACAGTCTTTTTCATACGTATATCATTATCAAGCACCCAACCTTCGGATATCGGATCAGATACGGATAGGATATTGCTTTTACTATATCTGTATTCGCACTTAATTTTCGGATACAGATATAGATATGAATATTTACTGATGTGAAAAAAATGATATCCGTATCCGGGTTGAAGCCGGATTCGGATGCGGATATTGTAGTATCCCGTTCTCGGGATACGTACCCAGATACGTGTCCCTACTTTTTGACCGTATTATTGTAATTTTCTTTCAGTATTTGTTTTTAAGTTGTGATTTCTCATATTTTTGGTATCAGATCTGGATTCTGAGATCTAGAGAAAGCCCTGACCCGGACCGGGAACCCGATACTAGCCTGTCCGATTTGATCGATTTCAGTTTCAAATATTGTTTTCTAATATTTAGATTTTTCATGATTTTCTAGAATTTTTCGGAATTTTTCTACAAAATCTCCAAAACCGGTGTTGGTCGGCATCGCTGACCGATTCCTAGATTTTTAGTTTTCAAATGGGATTGAATTTTTAAAAATGGCTTTCATGTTACTTCTTAGAATTTTATTTTCTACCTAAATACATTTTTTGAGATTTTCTAAATTTATCAAAATTTCACAGATTCTGGTGTCGGCCGGTATCGTAGGAATATTCCAGAATTTTTAATTTAAAAACTACATTAAATTTCTCAAATACAATTTCACCGAGAATGTTAAAATAATATTTTCTATTTTTGAGAATTTTTTGGAACGTTTCTGAAACAGTCAAATTTTCGCCCTATTTAAATAATAATATTTTTTACCGATGATTTCTTTTCTTACTTTTTTCTTCCCTACTCCCCTACTTTATACTCATAGATATTTTAATAAATTAAATATTTAATAATACTTTTTTTACTATTTTCTTTTCTTTTTCCTTATTTTTTTCTTTTCCTATATTTTCTTACCTTTTCTTTCTTTTTCTTTTCTTCCCCTTCGACTTTCCCCATCCCCTGCTCCCAGCCGCACCCGCTGCCTGCCAAAGCCGTATCCGCCGCCTGCAGGGCTGCTGCTGCTGCAGCCCCTCTCCCCTTCCCCAATTCATCATTTCTTTTCCCTTCTCCTTCTCTATTTAACCCTTTATTTTCCTTTTCCTTTTCATTTCAAAATCCAAAAACAATTCCATCATCTTCAACCAAAAACAAGCCCATTCCATCTTCTCCACCGCTGCCTCCACCATCACCACCACCGCCACTGGCCACCCCTAGGCCGGCCAACCACCTCCCCCACAGCCCCTCTACACTCCACCACCTCCTTCAACCTCCAACAACTCCCCACCATCTCCAATTTCAACATAACCCATCACCACCACCTCCCTTCCTCCTCTAAAATTCACCACCACCTCCATCAAATTCTCCACTCTCACCACCCCATCATCACCTCCTCCTCCTCCTCTAACTCCCCACCACCTCCAACAACCACCACAACCACCATAACCACCACCACCACCAACTACCACCACCTCCTCCACCAACAACCACCAACCAAACACAACCAACACTCCAACTCCACCTCCCTCCTTCTCCCCTAGGGCAGCGCGCCGCACCCCTCCCCGGCGGCGCCGGCGGTGGCCGGCCACCCCTCCCCCCTCCATTTCTTTTCTCTCTTTCTTCTTCTCTTTCTTTCTTTCTTTCTTTACTTTCTTTTCTCTTTCTTTTCCCTAAATAAACCCATATTTCCTCATTCCCTAAAATACCCATCCCCTCATCCTAAAATTACTTCCCTATAATTACACTCAATACCCCTCCCTTTTAATTTCCAAATTTATTTCTAAAAATACCATTTTCTCTCTCTATTTCTCTCTCTTTCCTACAACTTTCTCTCTCCTCTCTCTCTCCTCTCTCATTCCCTCTCTAATAATTATATAAATATTTATATTTATATACTTTAATATATATTTATGGGCTAGTGGCTCACTCGTGCGGTTCGCGGATTTCTTGAATTTTTAATCGGTATTTCATTCCGGTTTCAGGCGAGTGCTTTGTATTAAACTTAATAATTACTACTCTTGTATTTATAGCATGATATTGATATGTGGTTATTTTAACATGCCTAACACTTACTACCGTAGTTTTAGTACATGATACTATGCTATGCGAGTTAATATATGATGTTGTACTCTGTATTCACACCGACACTTAGCATGTTATACTTGATACGTGACATCTGACACCAACACTTGACATGTTATACTTGATATATGATTTAAGACACTAGCACTCGGTATTTACACCGGCACTTGATATATTATATTTGATACCTGATCCACGACACTTGATATTAGACACCGGTACTTGATATATGTCCTACTTGTCACCTGATCCTGACCCCCGGTATATGACACATGCTAACCCTTACTTGATATGCTTTCATGTGGTATAAGTACATTGACCTGACATCGTGACCCTTGACCGGACAATACCACCCCTGATACCTGTATTATATGACATATTCATGACTATCACTTTTACGGGGACTTGGCATGATTATTATATTATTACCAGACATTTGGTACTCCTGAACTCATGTACTCCTGAACTCTTGTATACTTGAACCCCTAAAATAGGGAGGCTCCTGATATTACTCCTGATACTATACTCCTATTGATCCCCGTAATAGGATAACCATGAATATAGGATTACTATGAATACCCTGTGGACATTATCACTGGAATTCTAATATTAGACAACTTACACCGGGATGGGGGAAACTGATGAGTACCGATATAGTCTCCATGTTTATGTTGGTCTTATAGTGTCGCGCGGCCATATACTTGGATTCGACCTGGAGGCCACCAGGCGCTTCCGTGGGGTGTACTGGCACTTCTACTCCCCCTGCCTGCCGGTTGTACCATAAGCCCCTTGGCCTATTCCTGTGGGATCGATGACATCCTATTCATGTTTGGGCGTACAATAAGTCCCGGTACCTAGCGGTACGTTCCAGTTCAGCACCGGATACTCCTTGACCGTTGTCCCGGGCATGTACGGGACCCATTCTAAGCATGGTTCATCGATCTCCATCAGTTTTCAATAACTTATTCTCTGGTCTGTATGCTGAGATATGTGGGACGGGACACATACCGACGTATACAAATTAGATGAGTCTTAATAACTTAATAATAACATGCTCCTGATATATGACTAGTTGTACTCTTGATCTATACTGCTCACCACTTAGACATGTGCTATCTTTTTGGATTACTTGATTGCTTCCATACTGTTTCATTATTATATTATTGTGAAGGTAAAGTCAGATTATATAAACTCAAATTACAGTGACATGAGGTATAGGGTATATATATGAGAGTTTTCTTGTTTGGATTATTCCTTCGACGTACTAATCTCACGGATCGGTAATGTGGGCTTATATAACTGATTTTCTTGTAGTTAATTTACTTACTGTCTCATTTCATGTTTATATATGCTTATATTCACGGTACACCTTTCTTGTACACATGTACCTGTTATGCACGCCACTTGGCTTTACTATATGTACTTCAGGGTTGCATCTGACAACCCTAGATTCTCATGTCCAGATTCTAGAGCCTGGACCATGATGACCTTACTGTAGCTGATCAGAGTAGCGCAGCAGATCCTCCCGTGGTGGTCAGAGCGCAGCAGAAGCTTAGACATCGCCGCTGCTCTTCCTTCCAGTTCCTCGCCTGTTTGGCTCTCGAGGCCCTCTTGCTGCTCGTGAGCACCTCTCAGCTTTTGTATATCTCTTCGCATTATGTACTCTTGTATTTTTTAGTGATGTAATATTTCGATAATATTGTATCGCTTTTCTGTGATAACCATGTACTTGTACTTTTCTGTTGGAATGTATATTACCACTGTGCTTCCGCACTCTAATTCTTGCCTGTACTGATGCTTAGTGTATATGCGTAAGGGTATTTCTGACCTGCGTATATACGTCGCAGTTACGTCGCAGTACCCGCGGGATCGGGGCGCCACAGGTTGGTATCAGAGCCTAAGCTCTAACATCTTCAGTACAAGCAGTTGGCAGATTAATGATGTATTAATCTGCAGTTGGAAAGCATGAGTCTTGAATATACATTCCAATCACAAGTACGGTGTTATCTATTCCTTCCTCGCAATCTTTTCCTTGGATCCTGAGACCCTTCTATCTTTTTCCTTTCATCTTCTTCCCGTCATCTCTTCAACCAACTCAGATATGTGTCCTGAGTCGGTAATCTTCCTTCTCCTTTACACTTTATCATGCTATCATCATTGACTGTAATTTCTCCCATGTTCATCTCCCTCCTTATAGAAATTTCGAGGATGAAATTTTTGTTAGGTGGGTAGATTGTAGTACCCCGTTCCCGGGATACGTACCCAGATACGTGTCCTGACTTTTTCGACCGTATTATTGTAATTTTCTTCCAGTATTTGTTTTTAAGTTGTGATTTCTCATGTTTTTGGTATCGGATCTGGATTCTCAGTTCTAGAGTAAGCCCTGACCCGGACCGGGAACTCGATACTAGCCTGCAGCCCGATTTGACCTTTCTGATATTCTGATTTGATCGATTTCAGTTTCAGACACTGTTTTCTAATATTTATATTTTTCATGATTATCTGGAGTTTTCTGGAATTTTTATGCAAAATCTCCAAAACTAGTGTTGGTTGGCATCGCTGACCGATTCCTGAATTTTTAGTTTTCAAATGGGATTGAATTTTCGAAAACGGCTTTCACGTTACTTCTTAAAATTTTATTTTCTACCTAAATACATTTTTTGAGATTTTTCTAAATTTATCAAAATTTCATCGATTCTGGTGTTGCCGGTATCACCAGAATATTTCAAGATTTTTAATTTGAAAATTATATTGAATTTCTCAAATCTGATTTCACTGAGCATCTTAAAATAATATTTTCTATTTTTGAGAATTTTTTGGAATGTTTCTGAAACAGTCAAATTTTCGCCCTATTTAAATAATAATATTTTTTACCGACGATTTCTTTTCTTACTTTTTCCTTCCATACTCCCCTACTTTATACTCCTAAATATTTTAATAAATTAAATATTTAATAATAATTTTTTACTATTTTCTTTCTTTTCCTTATTTTTTTCCTTTTCCTATATTTTCTTTCCTTTTCTTTCTTTTTCTTTTCTTCCCCTTTGACTTTCCCCATCCGCTGCTCCCAGTCGCACCCGCTGCCTGCCACAGCCGCATCCGCCGCCTGCAGGGCTGCTGCTGCTGCAGCCCCTCTCCCCTTCTCCAATTCATCATTTCTTTTCCCTTCCCTTCTCAATTTAACCCTCTATTTTCTTTTTCCTTTTCATTTCAAAATCCAAAACAATTCCATCATCTTCAACCAAAAACAAACCCATGCCATCTTCTCCACCACCGCCTCCACCATCACCACCACCGCCGCCGGCCACCCCTAGGCCGGCCAACCACCTCCCCCACACCCCCTCTCCACTCCACCACCTCCTTCAACCTCCAACAACTCCCCACCATCTCCAATTTTAACATAACCCATCACCACCACCTCCCTTCCTCCTCCAAATTCACCACCACCTCCATCAAATTCTCCACTCCCACCACCCCATCATCACCTCCTCCTCCTAACTCCCCACCACCTCCAACAACCACCACAACCACCATAACCACCACCACCACCAACTACCACCACCACCTCCACCAACAACCACCAACCAAACCCAACCAACACCCCAACTCCACCTCCCTCCTCCCCTAGGGCAGTGCGCCGTCCCCTCCCCGGCGGCGCCGGCACCGCCGCTAGGCCGCCGGCACCGGCGGTGGCTGGCCACCCCTCCCCCCTCCATTTCTTTTCTTTCTTTCTTTCTTTCTTTACTTTCTTTTCTCTTTCTTTTCCCTAAATAAACCCATATTTTCTCATTCCCTAAAATACCCATCCCCTCATCTTAAAATTACTTTCCTATAATTACACTCAATACCCCTCCCCTTTTAATTCCAAATTTATTTCTAAAAATACCATTCTCTCTCTCTCTCTCTTTTTCCTACAACTTTCTCTCTCCTCTCTCATTTCCTCTCTAATAATTATATAAATATTTATATTTATATACTTTAATATATATTTATGGGCTAGTGGCTCGCTCGTACGGTTCGCGGATTTCTCAGATTTTTAACCGGTATCGTACGGTTCGCGGATTTCTCGGATTTTTAACCGGTATTTCATTCCGGTTTCAGGCGAGTGCTTTGTATTAAACTTAATAATTACTACACTTGTATGTATAGCATGATATTGATATGTGGTTATTTTAACATGCCTAACACTTGCTACCGTAGTTTTAGTACATGATTCCATGCTATGCGAGTTAATATATGATGTTGTACTCTGTATTCACACCGATACTTGGCATGTTATACTTGATACGTGACATCTGACACCAACACTTGACATGTTATACTTGATATATGATTTATGACACCGACACTCGGTATTTACACCGGCACTTGATATATTATATTTGATACCTGATCCACGACACTTGATATTAGACACCGGTACTTGATATATGTCATACTTGTCACTTGATCCTGACTCCCGGTATATGACACATGCTAACCCTTACTTGATATGCTTTCATGTGGTACAAGTACATTGACCTGACATCGTGACCCTTGACCGGACACTACCACCCCTGATACCTGTATTATATGACATATTCATGACTATCACTTTTACGGGGACTTGGCATGATTATTATATTATTACCAGACATTTGGTACTCCTGAACTCCTGTACTCCTGAACTCCTGTATACTTGAACCCCTGAAATAGGGAGGTTCCTGATATTACTCCTGATACTATACTCCTGTTGATCCCCGTAATAGGATAACCATGAATATAGGATTACTATGAATACCCTGCGGACATTATCACTGGACAAATTCTAATATTAGACAACTTACACCGGGATGGGGGAAACTGATGAGTACCAATATAGTCTCCATGTTTATGATGGTCTTATAGTGTCGAACGGCCATATACTTAGATTTGACCTGGAGGCCACCAGGCGCTTCCGTGGGGTGTACTGGCACCCCTGCTCCCCTGCCTGCCGGTTGTACCATAAGCCCCTGGGCCTATTCCTGTGGGAGTGGTGACATCCTATTCCTGTTCGGGCGTACAATAAGTCCCGGTACCTAGCGGTACGTTCCGGCTCAGCACCGGATACTCCTTGACCGTTGTCCCGGACATGTACGGGACCCATTCTAAGCATGGTTCATCGACCTCCATCAGTTTCCAATAACTTACTCTCTGGTCTGTATGCTGAGATATGTGGGATGGGACACATACCGACGTATATAAATCAGATGAGTCTTAATAACTTAATAATAACATGCTCCTGATATATGACTAGTTGTACTCTTGATCTATACTGCTCACCACTTAGACATGTGCTATCTTATTGGATTACTTAATTGCTTCCATACTGTTTCATTATTATATTATTGTGAAGGTAAAGTCAGATTATATAAACTCAAATTACAGTGACATGAGGTATAGGGTATATATATGATGGTTTTCTTATTTGGATTATTCCTTCGACGTACTAATCTCACGGATCGGTAATGTGAGCTTATATAACTGATTTTCTTATAGTTACTTTACTCACTGTCTCATTTCATGTTCATATATGCTTATATTCACGGTACACTTTTCTTGTACACATGTACCTGTTATGCACGCCACTTGGCTTTACTATATGTACTCGCAGGGTTGCATCTGACAACCCTGGATTCTCATGTCCAGATTCTAGAGCCTGAACCATGATGGCCTTGCTGTAGCTGATCAGAGTAGCGCAGCGGATCCTCCCGTGATGGTCAGAGCGCAACAGAAGCTTAGACATCACCGCAGCTCTTCCTTTCAGTTCCTTGCCTGTTTGGCTTCTGAGGCCTTCTTGCTGCTCGTGAGCACCTCTCAGCTTTTGTATATCTCTTCGCATTATATACTCTTGTATTTTCTAGTGATGTAATATTTCTATAATATTGTATCGCTTTTCTGTGATAACCATGCACTTGTACTTTTCTGTTGGAATGTATAATATTACCACTGTGCTTCCGCACTCTGATTCTTATCTGTACTGATGCTTAGCGTATATGCGTAAGGGTATTTCCGACCTGCGTATATACGCCGCAGTGACGTTTCCGTACCCGCGGGATCGGGGTGCCACAGATATCCACGGATATCCGCATCCGGAGGCACACCTACTATTCGACCATTTAATCATGATCTAAACATTTAAAAATCCCCACACACTAACTTTTGTTTGGTATTAAATATTTTACACCGTTAAACTAGTCAACTCACAATTTCGATCATTCAATTTGCTCCTACTTGATGAATGAGTAACAAATATTCAAAACACTTGATTTTTATTTTTAATTACTTTCAATAATATTGATCGATTTAAACGGAATGAATCTTGTATTTAAATATCGTAATATTGATTTTTAGTGGGAAGGATTCATGTTCAAATTCTTCCCAAAGGATCCAAGTCTCTCATTTTACACTCATATAGAGACTTGAATACTTTCAAAAGGATTTAAGCATGAATCTTTTTCACTCAAATCTAATACTATGACATTCAAATATAAGATCCACTCCATTGTAGTTGATCTATAATATTTAAAGTAACTAAAAATAAAAAAAAAATCAAGTGTTTTGAATATTTTTTGGGCCAATTTTACAAAAAATACCATAAACTATCATTGATTTCCCCAAAAAAAAAAAAAAAATCCTAAACTATCAAATTCTCAAAATAATACCACAAACTATACTTTTCCCACTTTAGTATCTAACGGCGTTAACGACAGTCAATAAAAGACCAAAATGTCCTTATCATTTAATTCTGGTGAAAACTATCTCTAACTTTAATTTCACTCAAAAACCCCATACTCCCGATACGCACCTATCCACAACCCCCTTCAAAAAAAATCCCCACCGAAAACCTCTCCGCCCTAAAAAAAGAATCTCCCAAAAGCAACGGATTGGAGCATAAATATAATTTTTTCAATCCAAACTAATTGAGAGAGAAGTTTAAAAAGTATGTCAATCCATTATTTCAAGTTATTGCAGCGCATACAAAGTAAAAACTCGTGTTTTACACGAATTATAAAAAGAGCAATTTGGTCATAAAAATAATACTTAACAGTCACGTTATGAAAGTGTAGACGGTGGACTGACTGAAGGTACTTTTTTGGGATTTCGAAGGATAGTTTTTGATATTATTTTGTAAATTTGATAGCTTAGGGGTTTTCTAAGATATCAATGATAGTTTATGGTATTTGTAAAACTAACCTATTTTTTGTTTATTAATCAAGTAGATGTAAAATAAACGACTGAAATAGTGAGTTTGTTAGTTTAACAATGTAGAATATTTGAGACCTAACAAAAGTTGGTGTTTGAGAGTTTTTAAATGTTTAAATCATGATCAAATGGTCGGATCGAAAATTTAAATTTGTGTCTAAAATCATAGATCTAAGTAATATGCTACTTTCGGCCGTCCATTTTGTGCCTACTTGATGCATTGACAAAAAAAAACTACAAAATATTTGATTTTTAATTTTTAATTACTTTAAATTATGTAGATTAACTTCAACGGAGTAGATCATCAACTTCCATGGAGTAGATCTTGTATTTAAATGTGGTAACATTGAATTTGAGTGGGAATGATTCATGCTCAAATTCTTGCAGAAGTAGCCAAGTCTATACACACACATTTATAGAATTCAATATCTAGAAATACAAATTTTTACACAAAACTAACATCCATTTCTGTATTTATACCATTTCAAATATCTCTGGTCGCGAATAAAGTTTTTCTTCTGTACATTTTTCTATTACTCTGTTTTCCCCTCTTGGGGGCCAGTCACAAGTTTTGCAATACTAAATTGGATGTAGCATAGTGGTAGAACCACTTTGTAATAGGTAAGAGGTTTGGGGTTGAAATCTCACTTGCCCCTGGCAATAGCTTATATTTCAGAAAAAAAAAAAGAACATTTATATAAGTATATCAAATATTCAGTTCATATTCCACCAAAAAGAAAGAAGGAAAAAAAATCCGGTCCATGTGTTATCCTTTTTAGTATTGTATAAGTACAGTTGGTAATGGGCTAAGGCCAATCAAAAGTACGATAAGCCAACCTAAAAATTTTGGTACATAGATAATCAAAACATGACTGTGGACCATGCCTGGACTGTCAACTTTACGAGCTAGTGATTTTTGCGTCGTGCCTCAGCTCATCTTGGCCCTGCCCAATTGGGGCACAAATGATGTCCCATTAGGCCAACACTATGGGCCAGTACAATTATGTATTGATCTCATCCCTAAAAGTACACCTAGAGAGGGGGAGGGGGGGGGAGGGGTGAATAGGTGTAAGGCTAATCTAAGACA
Source organism: Agave tequilana (assembly GCA_038442645.1). Classification (NCBI taxonomy): domain Eukaryota; kingdom Viridiplantae; phylum Streptophyta; class Magnoliopsida; order Asparagales; family Asparagaceae; genus Agave; species Agave tequilana. The sequence goes on along the minus strand of JAVJIF010009246.1, from coordinate 69,504 downwards.
AATAATGCGGAATTTAAAACTTAATTGCAACACACTTAGTGTAACCAAAGAGTGTAGCCGAATTTCCGGTGAAAGACTCTGGACTGACTCCTCTTGATTCCTCTGAATAAGAGTTGAGGTGCTATATGAAGCTCTCTTGGTTAAACATAAGTGAGGGCACACAAACAATAATACCAAGCATATAAGTATGAATGAGCAATATGAATGATGCAAGGTACAATATAAGAGAGAGTTAGAGAAAGTGGATCAAACGCAAACACCGAGATATGTTTCGAGGTTCGAGCACACAGCTCTACATCCCCGCCTTCACACAGAAGGATTTTCACTAACTCGTCCACACAGGACTTCCCACACAGAGAACCTCCACTGAGGATTTGGGTAAATACAATCCGGGAGTACAAACTCCTCTCTCAACCAATACAACCTCTCACTAGAGGTAAGGCACTAAGCCAACACAATATCAACCTCACAAATGAGGGATAGACACAAAGCCAAACAACCACAATCGCCTCACACTTAAGGGATTCCAACATAACCTCCACGATCACCTCTACACAAGAGGGATATCAAAATTATCACCTCACACTAGAGGGATATCACAATAAATGGAAGGTTTACAACTTGGTGATCTCAAAGACCACAAACAACTCTTTCTCACAAAACAATGATCCTATAGATATGATAGTTAGATAAGCTCAAGTGTGAGAAAATCAAGGTGTTTGGAAATCAAATAACAAAGAAAAATACTTGGAAAAACAATTAGTATTTGATAGAAATGAAGAACAAAACAAATATCCCAAATACTCTATTTTTCTTTGATTTTTTCAACCCTTGAAAACAAATAAAGAATGATCTTTTAAACCCAAAAACTCTTTTAAAAACTTGCTGTTAAACACTTGTAAAGGTGAGAAAAATTGCTCTCTAAAAACTTGTTTAAAACAAACTCAAATGGGGGGTATTTATAGCCCCCACAAAATTCTGACCGTTGGCAGCTGGAAAGGGCGGAAATGCCCTTCCGGTCGACCGGCCAACGGTCACATTTTTGACCGTTGAGCCCACCGGTCGATCGGCTCGGTCGACCGAGACTGGATACAGAGAGCGGAGCTCTCCGCCGGTCGACCTGGGCCATTTCTAGAGAGCAGAGCTCTCTGGACGGTCGACCGACCCGGTCGACCGGCCCACCAGCTCAAGCTGGCGTGCACGCTTGTGCACGTCAGTCGACCGCACCGGTCGACCGACTACTGCTACGGTCGACCGTTCCGGTCGATCGGCAGACAACCAGTCTAGCCATTATAGGACTTAAAAACTTAGGGGTTTTTATCTTTAATTAAATCCCATAAAAACACATAAATTCCACAAAAATCAGTTCATATTATATCTTTGAAATACAAATATGTGTGACAAAAATTCAACACATATTTCAAACAATTTGAACCATTTTTGTGTGATAGAAAATTTGCCTTAAACCAAAAACTGTATTTTCCAAAAATAGGATTTTTGAAATGGAAATTCGATTTTTCCAAAACACATGTAAATACAAAAACATGATATTTAAATAACTTTTAAGCATATTGTATATGGATAGAATCCAATATACATGAAAGGTATTATATCTATGTTTTTGACATTAAATCCAAAAATAAGTTTTGTTTAAATATAAAACTCCAAACTCATGAAGTAGATTATCAAAATAAGTTTTTCTAAATAGATGAAGTATAGATGTAAATAGATCAAATCTAATATACATTAAACCATGTAAACTTGTTTTGATTCTATCTATTCATGAAAATCAAGACCGGTTAAACCGAAAAAACCAAAACATGAAACTTGTGTGTGTATTGTGAACTTGAGCATATCACACTATCTAATCTTTACAATGATCTAAACAAAATCTTAACTAAACAAACCAAAGCCTTCTTGTAGAACTCCGTCTCCAAGTCGACTCGATCCAAACGCGATTCACCGAGCTTGACTCCATCCGAGTGCTAGATGTGAACTTGACGCTCGAGCTCTTGAATCACCATGTGAAAGCTCCAAAACACCTTTGTTGAAGCTAATCACCCACTAATATCTTGGTTAAATATCTGAAACTAAATATCCCAAGATTATTAGTAAACTATAACTATATGAGTTAATCATCATCAAAACTAGAGTGAAGGGCCTCTGGGCGAACAATCTCCCCCTTTTTGATGATGACAAAACTCATGGAGTTATATATGCATGGATTGAAGTTAAGCTTCAAAGAAGCTCCCCCTTAACTCATGCATAGCAATAAACAATAAGATATGTCAATGAATGCTCAATATAGATATGCATAAACATGCATAAAAACATACATGATCTTTGATATCAATGAAATAAACATGCTTTTGATATCAAATTTAAAAATAAACATGTTCTTAAAACCAATGCTCTTAATACCAATAAAGACTCTATTTTAAAATAAACATGTTCTTAAAAACAATGTTGTTCTTGATACCAATAAAAACTCTTGATACCAACAAAATAATAAAAGATGCTCTTGATACTAATACCAACAAAAAATGCTTTTGATACCAATGGTAAAGGATAACAAATTTAAACACATATGCATATAAAAACAAATAAACATGCATATATAAAACTCCAAAATATCTCTCCCCCTTTTTGTCAATTCATCAACAAAGGGGTTCAAGGGTATAAACAATCAAGGTATATATGCTATATACATTCATGAAGAGGAGAGACGTGAAGTTAAGTCCCCCTACATACATGCATTTATATGAAAAGAGATGACTAAACCCTAACCACATAAAGCATAATATGCAATGTATAAAACGAGATGTGAAGCTCCTACTACACATGCGTACTACATACCAAAGAAAGGTCAATGACTTTAATATGACATACACTCAACATGAATCTATATATAGAGAAGATGTTAAGCTTCCCTTGCATATAAACAATACAAATCAAAGCATTATGATACCCAATTGAAAATATATCAATTTAGCATGAAGGTATACATAGAAACATCATGATATCAATTTATGATACCAATTGAAAATAAACAACACATTTTGAAGAAACTAACAAAAATTTTGATATCAATTGAAAGATATAAACATATAGGTAATTTGATACCAATTGTAAAAATTAGTACCAATTGAAAATATTTTACACTTTTGATACCAATTGAAAAACATAAACCAATCTTTTTGGTTAAACATTCAAATCATTTTGCAATAGAGATACCGAATAGAGAATAATATCAATTTAATATTCTTGATACCAATATTAAAAATGAAACATATACCAATAGAAAATAATTTTCATTAGGAGCATAGGAAACCAAATGAAAACTAGGATATCATTTTTGAACATAAAGAGTGGGAGTAAGATACAAAGGTAAACAAAACCGATTGAAAGGTAAAACATGAATTTTATCCCCCTTTATGAAACACTAATGAAAACGATGCATAAGCTTGTATAAGATACCAATTTAAAAATAATTGTCATTAAAGACTAAATCAAGCTTAGCATAATCAAAATTTGTGCTTAAAGATATAGAGATATAGTAAGCACAATCAAAACACATATATATGTATGGAAAATATAAATGCCAATCGAAATTGATACTATTTGAAGTTGAAGCATACGTATATAAAAACAAATATGAGTATACAAAATAAATATCAATTATGATACCAATTGAAAATAAAATAAGGATCAAGTGTATAACTCATACTCCCTACCACCCATTTCATGCACATGTTTAAATAGATTTTCAATAATGCATACAAGGCATGGTCGCCCAACCAACCACTCTTTAATGGGTAGGGATTTTCAAAAATAAGTTTGAAAATAGTTTTAGCACAATTGAAAACTCTATCAAAATGAAGAATACACAACTAGTTATATGATAAAATTGTAAACTAACACGAAATCCTTCAAGTAAGGAATAAAATAAGAATATATTCCATGAAACATGAAAATCACTAAACCAATGACACTCAAAGTCTATATAGCACATATACTACTCATGAAAACAAAATCATGAGAAAACATCAAATAATGTGAGTGTATAAGTTTTGTGTGAAAGACATAGTCATGAAAATAGGCAATTAAGCTCAATTATGAAATTCCTTATCGAAAAATATGAAAATCATTAAAACTAAGAGACCTTCAAGGTATATGTATGTTTTGTATAAACTAGAGTATACATACATATCCAAATATGAACGAGTCCACAAAAGTATATGCATGAAGGCAAGTGGCTCAAGGATGTATTAGTTTAGACAAAATAGACATATACATGAAGCTAATCACAAACATGAAAACATGCATACAAATAGGAATACAAGTCAAAATGCATGAATCATCAAAACTAGACTATACTAGTACATCAAATGGGTACAAATGAGCAATCAAGTACGAACATTTAATAATTTATTTGTGGCTCAATAGTTGTACAAGTATATACACAAGTTTTAATGAAAACTAACATCTAAACATGTAATCAAAACATGAAGCATAAAACGAAAAACTTAAATCAACATGATCATTATGTAAATGCACATGTCTTAAATCTATGATATACATGATAGCTAAACAAATGTGAGAACACAAAAGTATAGGTTCATATAAATATGAGTGTATCTCAAATACTATACATGTATGTCCTAGGTCTAATGAACATGATATTTGACATAATGAACATAAAAACATGACATGCTAAAAATCAACAATATGAAAGCATGTACACATAATGGGAGATAGAGATTGTTATCAAAATCATGAGGGCACATCTCTAGGTCTCCAAACCAAGGTGGTCCTCCCACCAAACTTCCCTTGAAAGTCATACATCCAAATTAGTCACCATTAAGCTCGGAACGCATCCACCTCAAGACACCATCACTCTCACGTCAAGTGAGAGCCCATACCTACATCAAATAAAATAGGAGTGGTCTTTGGTACCCATACTCTTTTGGGTCCATGGGGGTTAGCTCCTTTCCTAACCCAAATAAATTTATTTGCTAAATTTACATCATGTATTCTATCATAACAAAACTTAGCAAGGTGGCCCTTACGTCCACAATGTGTACATGTGTACACATGAGCATACATAGTGTTGTGTGCATGAACGTGGGAAGCATGTGCATGTCGTGATTTGTGTGCATGCATAGGAGAAACTTGTTTCTTTCGAAACATAGATTCCAAACGTGTGTGGTTCAAAGCACATTGACTCAAAGTGGAGCCCAAACAATCAACACTCTTCTTAAGCATACAAATATCATTTTTAATTATAGAAGAAGAGGTGCATGCAATAGGTATGCTAGAAGGTGAAGCTATACTAGCATGGTAAACATGTGAATCTAAATCATTTTTCAAAGATTCATTAGAAATCAATTCCAAACTCTTAGAAATTAAAGTAATTTTATTTTTCAAAGTTTCAATCTCTTTTAAAGTAAAATCAAGTTTTGAAGACAAGATTTCATTTTTCTTCAAAATATCATTGTAATCATTTTTGTTTATCAAAATCTTGTTTTCATTAAGGGCAAGTTCAAGTTGGGATTTGAGTGAGTCACGTTCACTTGAAATCTCATCCCTCTCTTGCAAAACTAAATCAAGTTTAGGAGACAAATTTTTATTTTCTTCTTTTACTGCAAAACTTTTCTTTTTCAAAGCTTTATATTTTTCAAGCAATTTTTCACAAACAATGGATAGTTCTTCATTTAAAGCATCGGCATCAACTAAATCATCGCCGGAAGAACTAGCACAATTATCTAGTTGAGTTTCTGAATTTACCTCAAGGGAGTCATTCTCTTGGACCATATAGTAACGTTGTTCGGATTCTTCTCCACTAGATTCCTTCTCCATAATATTTGGTGTTTGAAGCTCGGAGGAGGTCAACGTGTTCCACACTGCAAAAGCGAAATCACAATGAGAAACTAAACACAAATATTCTTTGTTAAGCGTGCTTCTAAGTGCCTCAAGGGCTTGTGCCTTGGCCTCTATATGCTTGCTATTACCAAGATAGGATTTCTTGGTAGCGGCAAGGAAAACATGCAAGCCTAGGGTTTTTAGGTACATGGACATCCTAGCTTTCCAAACATCAATGTTGGAAGTATCAAACATGGGAGGAGTCATATAGTCCATGAGTGTGCGTAAACAAACAAGTGTGCAAATGCAAATCTAGATTAGCAACCAAGATCACACTCCTAGGTGGTTAAACCTAATATCAGGAGCGTAGGTTCTGATACCAATTGAAAGTACACCTAGAGGGGGGGTGAACAGGTGTAAGGCTAATCTAAGACAAATAATGCGGAATTTAAAACTTAATTGCAACACACTTAGTGTAACCAAAGAGTGTAGCCGAATTCCTGGTGAAGGGCTCTGGACTAAATCCTCTTGATTCCTCTGAATAAGAGTTGAGGTGCTATATGAAGCTCTCTTAGTTAAACACAAGTGAGGGCACACAAACAACAATACCAAGCATATAAGTATGAATGAGCAATATGAATGATGCAAGGTACAATATAAGAGAGAGACTTAAAGAAAGTGGATCAAACGCAAATACCGAGATATGTTTCGAGGTTCGAGCACACAGCTCTACGTCCCCGCCTTCACACAGAAAGATTTCCACTAACTCGTTCACACAGGACTTTACACACAGGGAACCTCCACTGAGGATTTGGGTAAATACAATCCGAGAGTACACAACTCCTCTCTTAACCAATACAACCTCTCCCTAGAGGCAAAGCACTAAGTCAACACAATATCAACCTCACAAATGAGGGATAGGCACAAAGCCAAACAACCACAATCACCTCACACTTGATGGATTCTAACACAACCTCCACGATCACCTCTATACAAGAGGGATACCAAAATTATCACCTCTCACTAGAGGGATATCACAATAAATGGAAGGTTTACAACTTGGTGATCTCAAAGACCACAAATAACTCTTTCTCATAAAACAGTGATCCTATAGATAGGATAGTTAGATAAGCTCAAGTGTGAGAAAATCAAGGTGTTTGGAAATCAAATAACAAAGAAAAATACTTGGGAAAACAATTAGTATTTGATAGAAATGAAGAACAAAACAAATATCCCAAATACTCTATTTTTCTTTGATTTTTTCAACCCTTGAAAACAAATAAAGAATGATCTTTTAAACTCAAAACTCTTTTGAAAACTTGCTGTTAAACACTTGTAAAGGTGGGAAAAATCGCTCTCTAAAAACTTCTTTAAAACAAACTCAAATGAGGGGTATTTATAGCCCCTACAAAATTCTGCCCGTTGGTAGCTGGAAAGGGCTGAAATGCCCTTCCGGTCGACCGGGCGGTCGACCGGCCAACGGTCACATTTTTGACCGTTGAGCCCACCGGTCGACCAGCTCAGTCGACCGAGACTGGATACAGAGAGCAGAGCTCTCTGCCAGTCGACCGACCCGATCGACAGGGGCCATTTCCAGAGAGCTCTGCTCTCTGGACGGTCGACCGACCCGGTCGACCGGCTCACCAGCTCAAGCTGGCGTGCACACTTGTGCACGTCGGTCGACCGCACCGGTCGACCGACTACTGCTATGGTCGACCGGTAGACAGCCAGTCTAGCCATTATAAGACTTAAAAACTTAAGTTTTTTTATCTTTAATTAAATCCCATAAAAACACATAAATTCCACAAAAATCAGTTCATATTATATCTTTGAAATACAAATATGTGTGACAAAAATTCAACACATATTTCAAACAATTTGAACCATTTTTGTGTGATAGAAAATTTGTCTTAAACCAAAAACTGTATTTTCCAAAGATAGGATTTTTGAAATGGAAATCCGATTTTTCGAAAACATATGTAAATACAAAAACATGATATTTAAACAACTTTGAAGCATATTGTATATGGATAGAATCCAATATACATGAAAGGTATTATATCTATGTTTTTGACATTAAATCCAAAAATAAGTTTTGCCTAAATACAAAACTCCAAACTCATGAAGTAGATTATCAAAATAAGTTTTTCTAAATAAATGAAGCATAGATGTATATAGATCAAATCTAATATACATTAAACCATGTAAACTTGTTTTGATTCTATCTATTCATGAAAATCAAGATCAGTTAAACCGAAAAACCAAAACATGAAACTTGTGTGTGTATTGTGAACTTGAGCATATCACACTATCTAATCTTTACAATGATCTAAACAAAATCTTAACTAAACAAACTGAAACCTTCTTGTAGAACTCCATCTCCAAGTCGACTCGATCCAAACGCGATTCACCGAGCTTGACTCCATCCGAGTACTAGATGTGAACTTGACGCTCGAGCTCTTGAATCACCATGTGAAAGCTCCAAAACACCTTTGTTGAAGCTAATCACCTACTAATATCTTGGTTAAATATCTGAAACTAAATTTCACAAGATTATTAGTAAACTATAACTACATGAGTTAATCATCATCAAAACTAGAGTGAAGGGCCTCTGGGCCAACAATCCCTCTATGTACATTAAGTTAAATCAATTTCAAAGTGGATAAAGTTTAAAATGGATTATATTGAAGTTATAAGAAATTAGTTTAGTTTGTAACTTTTCTTGTAATCACTTTGGTGGATAATTGAATTAAAGGTTTTTAGGTAACTAGAGTTTACGTATCGAATTGCTGATGTATTTAGGTTGCTAGATTTTAGTTCTATTTGTCTTCATATATGAATTTGTAGGGCAAAGATCATTTTGGAAACTAATTAGTCACAAAGTGTTTAAGTTAGGCATAATTAGTAACAAAATATGATACCTAAATCCGACATGAATGAGTTAGCACGATTCAAGTAAGAATGGAAGCATGAATAGGATGTCCCAGTAACTAGTGGACTGATATATGGGCGTATAGGTTAACACCCAAACAGTACATGGTTCCTTGGCCTATGTTTTTATACATGGGCCGTGCCTGGATTTGACTAGGCATGACATGACACAACCCAATACCAACCCTGTATATAAGACTTGTTATCGGTAAGATTTGGATTTGATAAAGGGTAATTCAAAAATATTCTTTCAGGTTATCGAGATATGAAGTTTAAAGACACACATTGAGATCGACTAAGAAATCAGATTTATTGACATCACTTGTCCAAGAAACTACTGAAACGAGTTTAGGTTCTAAATCCGGAAATTATTCAGATCATCAGATTTGGATAAAATTATCTGGTTTTGGGGTCACATTTCCACCCCAACATCAGATGTCTTTAGTGAAAAAGGTTTTTGTGTTAAGTTTGAAAATGTTCTTATATTGTCCAAAATCGTATTGTTCAGATGTAAGGTTCAGGTCAATACTGGGTCCAAAAACAAGCAGATGATCCTGGTCTTTTGTCATCTCCACTGTTCAAGCAGAAGCCGAAGCACTGGTTATTTCTACAAAAGTTAGCGGTGGGCCTCCTCTCCTCTCTGCGCAAAAGCAAACAAGAGTGTCTGGATGAAAAAGAGTTCCAAAAAGGGGTTTTTTAGACTTCGCATCCTTTTTCTTAGGAATGTGTTTGGTTGGTTGATAATGAAGAAGATAGAAAGGTGCTGCAACATCAGTGAAGAGGGTTGCGAGAATTTCCCCCCGAAAACCCTGAAAACCATTGGAATTCTGATAAAAAAATATTTTATTATTTCTTTTGCAAAATTGCTGTATTTATTGGGGTCTTAGGGGATGTTTGTTTGCTCTGAAAGTGGAGAAAAATTTCAAATTTTTTTTCTCCTCTTAACTCTATGAGCCCCACACCTTTTCTTTTCCTTCAAATTGTTTGTTTGCCAGGAAAGCTGAGAGGGAAAACTCCTTCTCACCTCATTTTTTTACACCAACAGTGGTGTGTCAGATTTTCTTCCACAAAGCTCTGAAAAATGAAGAAAATCTGACTCATAAGGGCTCACATCTTTTTCCTCACCTCTCTTTTCAGCAACCACCCTTAATGGAATAAAAAATAGGAGAGAAGGGTTTCCGGAGCTTTGCTTTTCATTTCTACCAAATAAAATTATGGTACCTCCATGTGGATCCCACATTGGGGAGTTGCCTTTTGCTTTCTGCAGCAAAAACTTGACATATCATTAATTATTAGTAAAATGTGTTAGATGCAGTAATAGATTTGACAACTAATCACTGTCACCAATCTAATTAACCAGATCGGTGAATATCAGGTGGGAAGTTTTCCGTTTAATAGAATATTTTTTAATTAGAGAACCACCTTTCAATTACCTTTCTTAGTTAAACACCAACTAGACTGGTATTACTCAGTGTCAATATACAGTAATACTTATGAGCATAAATATTTCAGTATAACCCCTGTAAAAAGAGTCTATTATACAACAATAGGAGTGAGGTACGCATGTAGCGAATCTCCTTGAGACAATTACGTCCCCCGCTTCGGTGCTAACGGGTTACTGGATGCTGGTCTCCCAAGATACAATACTCTTTCACGGTATTTAGATAGCACTACCAAATCGCCATACAGTCGAACCGTAGTTAATTAATACCTTCACACGGAATTCAATGCAGTTGGACGAAGACAAATTTCAGGGAGAATATTTGTTTTAAATTTGGTGGATTATTCACTGTAGAGAAAAGAGGGCGAGAGAAGAATTCATGTCTTAGGAAGACACAAATTCAAACAACAATTCTGTAATTCAAAATTTGTTGAATTTCCTGCACTTCTTTCAGACTGAATCTTGTAACAGAGAGTAGAGCTTCTGTTTCTACAGAGAGGAAGAGGGCTTCTGTTTCTGCAGAGAGGAAGAGGAGAGAAGAGAAGTTTATTCTTTGTTGTGTGTTTAGAATCACTGAGAATCTGTTGGAGGATAGCGGGAATGGTTGCGACGGTTCCTGTCTGAATTTATGGTTTTTCCCTAAACGCGCAAGAAAACTCCAAGTACCCAAAGGGCACACCCTTTGTTCCCATTTGCCTCTATTTAAACACTTCAAATGTCCACTCTATATCCAATGTGGGACTAAATATTTTAGCAACCATTTAATCTCCTTTAGCTTTTGAATTAGGCTAACTTTTGACTTGAACAACTCATTCATTCGAAAACGGAATTGAATATGTGAATATACCACATTCATCCCCAATAGAAGGAGAACACACTCCAACCATTATCTGATTGATTCTATCAACAGATCTTGCCTTAATTCAGCTCAAAGATTCACATAAAATTCTTCATTTTTCCAACAATCTCCCACAATGAATGAAGATTCAAGGAATTGACACATAAAGAGACTGACTCTATAGTGGAAGGTACTTTAGAAAAGAAACTGCATCAGGATAGGTGAAATAGGGCTTGAACCTTCCAAAGCGAAAGCTTTATCGGACTTACTGGCTAATCAATGAACTAAGTCTTGAACTGTCAGCCGTTTGTGTAAGTCAAGTCAACAAGTTTCACACAGTAACTTTTCAAAATCAACTTTGGTGCTCGGTTGTGTCCATTTTGGCCCTGGACATTCTTAGCTTCAGAGAGTATCTCTAGGAAATTACAGCCTTCATAAAGACTCCCAAAGAGCCGACCCAGCTCTATACTCACATATGTGACCATCCTATTAAGAGTAGTATACTCTACCCTACTTGTTTTAATAACAAGATATAGACATCATTAAAAGCGTTAAACTTATCCTTAATCCACTTGTAGAAAGCACTTGGGTGCACCATAAGAATGAGTTGGAGTCAAACTCCTAAGTGCTTACTCGCAGAGTCAAGCATAACTAGTTTTTTCTCTTGAACGTAGTCCGTGGGATCTCCAGTCACTAAGTGAGGTTTCCATAGCTACTCGTTAAGGTTAGGCTTTTAGACCCTTCCCTTCGATGCGCAGTTTAGACTCTCTCCACTTAAACTTTTAGTAAGCGGATCTGCTAAATTATCTTTTGATGATACAAAGTCAATAGAGATAATTTCATTTGAGAGCAACTGCTTAACGGTATTATGTCTACGATGAATATGTCTAGACTTACCGTTATATATAAAATTTTGTGCCTTAGATATCGATACTTGATTATCGCAGTGAATGCATATGGGGGGCACTAGCTTCGGCCATAATGGTATATCTTCTAAAAATTATCGAAGCCATTCTGCATCTTCTTCAGCTTTATCTAGGCTATAAATTCTGATTTCATTGTGGAACGGGCAATACATGTTTGTTTGAAAGATTTTCAAGATACCGTTGCACCTCCAAGAGTAAATACGTATCCGCTGGTTGATTTTGATTCCTCAGAATTTGTAATCCAATTTGCATCGCCGTGCCCTTCAAGTACAGGTGGATACTGTTTATATCTCTAGGCATATTCCTTGGTATGTGATACGTAACCTACTACTTGTAGTAGAGCAGTCCAATGATCATCACTAGAGTTACTAGTGTATTTGCTTAATTTGCTTACAGCGTAAGCAATATCGGGTCTAGTGCAATTAATTAAATACATTAGACTTCTGATTATTTGAGAATACTCCAACTGTCGTATTTTAGTTCCTGTATTCTTGCGAAGGTGGATGTGTGAGAGAAAAGAATTTGTACTCTCTTTTATCCAATGCTCCTTGAATTTTTCTATCATCTTATCCACGTAGTGAGATTGAGATAGACTGATTCTATCTGATATTCTTGTGATTTTTATTTCTAAAATTATATCAGCAATACCCAGATCATTCATATCAAAATTGTTGGATAACATTCTTTTAGTGGACTTAATAACTTCAATATTAATTCCAAGTATCAGCATGTCGTCTATATAAAGATAAACAATGATACATGTATTTTCAACTGTTTTAGTGTAAATATACTTATCACATTCATTGATAGTGAATCCATCTTTGATTATGACACTATCGAATTTCTCATGCTTGTTTTGGATCCTGCTTTAGACCGTATAAGGATTTTACCAATTTACACACTTTGTGTTCTTGGCCCTTGATTATACATCCTTCAAGTTGCTCCATATATATTTCTTCATTTAATTCACCATTTAAAAATGCAGTCTTGACATCTATTTGTTAGATATCTAAGTGTTGGCCCAAAGGCCTATCACCCTAGTTTTGATGATGATCAACTCATGAAGTTATGTTTACTAATGATCTTGTGTTTAAATAGTGACAGATTCATTATCAAGATCTTAGTAGGTGCATAGCTCAACAAAGGATAAAAAGTCAAGATTTGGAGCTAGCACGGTGTGATCCAAGAAGCTTTTGAATCAAGCTTGGACCAAGTCAAGAAGATGAGAAGCCTTCAAGTGAAGACTTCAAGAAGATGAAGACTTGTGTTTAGGTATAAGATTTTGTTTTTGTTTTAGAGTAAAATGTAAAGGATAGAATAGTGGTGGATTGCTCAAGTACATATACACACACACTCTTGATAAAATTATTTTCATAAAAGATTTTTAGTTTAGAAAAGATTTTTTCTTTGTGACATAATATTATTTTGGTTTTTAGTTTTTGGTGGATTGCTCAAGTACATATACACACACACTCTTGATAAAATTGTTTTCATAAAAGATTTTTAGTTTAGAAAAGATTTTTTCTTTGTGACATAATATTATTTTGGTTTTTGGTATTTCTCATATACATATCTTTAAACCAAAACCAAGTTTAGAGCTTTATGACAAAAATATAGATATTTTATTATGATTGTGTAGTGGATCATATCCATACTATGCTTTAAAAGTATATCTTGTTTTTGTATTTGATGAAGATTTGGAAAAACATGTTTTGGAAAAATATTGTTTTGGAAAAACAGTTTTTATCATGAGCCAAATATTTCCAAGTTACAAAAATAGTCCAATCTTTTATAACATGCCTTGATTTTATGCAAGCATGTTTGTATATCAAAGTATATTGGTTAAACTATTTTTGTAGATTTTTATGTATTTTATGGGATTTTATTTGAGCCAAAAGACTAACTTTTTAATCCCAGAAAACTGTTTCAGGCTTCGGATAAGTCGACTAGTAGCCTTTATAAGTCGACTAATCCTGGAGTCGGCCGACCGGACCGGTCGACCGACGTGCACAGATGTGCACGCCTTTGTGCACTAGAGGACGGCCGACCGTGCCGGTCGACGCTCCAGAGAGCTCTGCTCTCTGGAAAGTTCGGCCGACCGTACGGGTCGACCGACAGAGAGCTAGACTCTCAGCTCCAGTTGGTCGGTCGACCCAGGCGGTCGACCGTGGCTCCAACGGTCAGATTTCTGACCGTTGGCGGTCGACCGACCCGGTCGACCAGCAGCTCTGACAGAGCCCCAACGGCTAGTTTTCCAGACTCTATATAAAGGGTCATTTGGGGGCTGTTTTCTACAAGATTTGGAGATAGTTTTAGAGCCAGTTTTTCCCACTCTTTTCAGAAGTTTTTCTCCACAAAATTGAGGGCAAATATTTCCAATCAAAGGGAAAGTTTTATCAAGAGTGTAAAAGAGACATTCTTTGAGTTTTCCTCCACCATCTCTTTCCTAGTTTTTCTCACACAAACACTTGAGCATCCATTGAGCTATTCATCTTATAAGAGTGTTGTAGTGAGAGTTTTTATTGGTGATCAAAGTGTTTAGATCACCAAAGATCTTTTCTTTGTTCTTTAAGGAGACGGGCAAGTGTGCTCGTGGTTGTTTTGAGTTCGGGTGCGGACTCGGTTGTTTCGAGGTGCGGCCTCGGCGAGCTAGTGAGCTTGCGGTGTGTACGGGACTAGGGAGTCTGAGGGCTTGTAGGTGTTGCGGCACCGAGGAGAGATCCATTGGGATCTTGCATAGTGGAAATCCTTCGTGTGTCGAAGGCGGGGATGTAGAGCAAGTGTGCTCGAACCTCGAAACAAACCCTTTGTGTTTGCGATTGCCCTTTTTTCTCTCTCTCTCTCTCTCCCTTGTTTATATCTTGCATTACTTATCTTGTCTTTACTTTTATATGCATGATATATTCCTTGTGCTCATTTTGATATATTGCTTGGGATTGTTTGCTAACACTTGTATTCAACCAAGAGAGCCAACGCGGCACCTCAACCCATTCAAGGGGAATCTAGAGGAGTTTGTCCAGAGCCCTTCACGGGGAATTCGGCAACATTCTTTGGTTATACGTGGTGTTTAGTGTAAAAGATTAATTTGGTCATAATTTTTTTAGCTTCCGCATCATTTGGCATTAAGTGACCATTAGATTAGCCTTCACCTATTTACCCCCCTCTAGGTGAACCTTCAATTGGTATCAGAGCTTGGTACTCTGATTTGGGTCTAACAACCTAGAGTTAAAGATCCTCATTTTTAGGCTAATCTGTAACGCCCCGATCCCACGGATACGGAGACGTCACTGCGACGTATATACGCAGGTCAGAAAGTGCCCCCACGTATATACGCTAAGCAATAAGTACAACAAGAATCAGAGTACACGACTAAGCGTGGTATCCATACATATGCCAACTGAAAAGTACAACTACAAAGCTATCACAGGATATGATAAAGTATTACACATTACATGTGTATTACATCACAACCAAGTCCAAAAGTAAAAGATACAATATAACCACAAAATGCTCACGAGTAGGATGAAGATCCCGTGAGTCAAAAAGAGAGATCTGGCACAAAGACTGGAGCTAATTGGCCTGCTCACTAAAGAAAGCTTGATCCTCTGTGGATGGCTCCACTTCGATCCAAGCTTCAGAACCTGAATATGCAAATCCAAGGGGGTCAAGACCTCATAACAATAATCAGGCTACAGCCAAATGGCATAAGAGACATAAATAAGTAAGGGGGAAAAGTAAGATAAATATCAATCAGTAGGTAATGAAAGCATAAAGAGTAAGAGTCTGAATACAATAGATCCACAGTTAATGTCTTATTATTATTACTTGTCTTACTATGATATCTAGCTATATGACCCAGCGTCCCAGCTCACATAGATCCATATCCTAGTAAAGCAAGGTTGTTATTGGAAACCAGCGGTTGTATCGACGAACTATGTTTACAGTGGATCCCGTACATGCCCGGGATAACGGTCCAGGATTGTTCCGTTGCTTGGTGACGGAAGCCAGCCGCTAGGCTAACAGGAGGGACTTATGTATGCCCTTATCATGATGGTACCAGTAAGGAGGGAGCAAGCACTCCCCTCGGTCCCCTGGTGGCCCACAGGTCAGACCGGAACATGAGTTGCACAACATTCCTAAAACCACTGTAAACACGAACACATATCGATATCCGCATGTTTTCCCCCGACCCAATATAAGTTGGTCCATTTTATACAAAAGTCAAGTGTATCATGCTTGGTTCAAGTGATGGCATGATAAGTGGTGATATCCATTTATTAACAAGTTATGGAACGAGACTACACAATAATAAGTCATGAAGTAACAAGAAGTAATGTCCATCAAGTAACATGTCAATAAGTACCAGTTATGAAGCATAAACAAGGATAATATATCACACATGTATCAAGGGTAAGATCCAAATTCAGAAAAGAAATCAACTATAATAAACAGCCTAAATTAGTCGACTAGGTGGAAGGGTTAGTCGACTAATAGGGGTCTCTAGTCGACTAACAGTCTGATTTAGTCGACTAAAACTGGGTTCCAGAGAGTTGAGATTCTGTTTCAGGGAAAGTTAGTCGACTAGGTGGAAAGGGTAGTCGACTAACAGTGACTACAAGTCGACTAACAGATACTTAAGTCGACTAAATCTGGGATACAGAGAGTTGATGTTTTATTTCAGGAAAAAGTAGTCGACTAGGGAGGAATGGTTAGTCGACTAATAGTGGTTTATAGTCGACTAACAGTCTGGATTAGTCGACTAAAACTGTGTTCCAGAAAAGGTTACGTTTCAAAAATAGATGGGTTAGTCGACTAATTCCTAGGTCAAGTCGACTAATCGTGGGGAAGCAGAATACAGAACAGAATTTCTGATGGTTGTGTTTGATGGTCTAAAAACATGATTTTGATGACATATGTATACAAGATATGAAGATACAAGTATATTAGGAATTGATCAAGTCTTGGTGAGTAAAAATACTCACCTTGAACGGTTAAATCGAAGCTTTACGAGTTCCGAAAAGATCGTAGTCGACGATATCACCAACTTGATCCTTGGCGATATTGCGGACGATCCCAATCCAAAGAAGTGGTGGTTGCTTGAGATGGAGAAGATGACCTAGGTGTTTTGGAGTTAGGGTTTGAGTTGAGATGAAGGAGGATTTGGTGAGGGTGAAGGTTTCTCTTGGTGGAAGGAAGTAAAAAAGGAAAAGAAGTGCAAAGGAAATGTTTATATAGGATTGGGATTTGTAAAGGAGGTGTAAATAATGAAGAAGAGAGGGGGTTTTTGCAAATAGGGGAGGGGATGAGTGTCCCTCTTCTTGGCCACTTGGCCGGCCATAGGAGAGAGAGAGAGAGAGAGAGGCATTAAATGAGGGGGTTGGTGGAAGTGAGTGGAGGTGAAATTTTGGGAAAAGATTGGAATTTTGGAAATGGAAAAACTTGTGGTTGTGGAGGAAGGAAGGAAATAAGGAAAAAGAAAAAGGAGAAGAAATTAAAAGGGAAGATATTTTCCCTTGGATTTAAAAATGAAAAGACAAATTCCGGGTTTAAGTCGAGGATGCGGAAAACGTTTCGGAAAATACCGAAATCGTCCGAAATTCAAGTATCTCGGAACGACTCGCAAAATTTACTAAAAATCAAGAATATTATTTTAAGACTCATGGTGAAATTCGTTTGGAGAAATAATTTATAGTTTTAAAACTAAAAATCTCGGAATCAGTTATCTACCGACTCCGTTAGAATTTTCATAAATTCATAAAATTCTTAGAAAAGTATTTAGATAGAAAATATGATTCTAAGAAATAAAGTCTAAAAGGCCTTCTAGAAATTCCTAACTGTTTGTGAATTAAAAATCCGAGAATCGATCGGCGACACTGGTCGACATCGGTTTTGAAGAAATTCATTTTAATTCAGGAAAAATCTAGAAAATCATAGAAAATCTAATATATTGGAAAATAATATTTGAAATTGAAATCGGTCAAATACAGGAAGTAAATCGAAAAATACGATCGAAAAACTGAATACGCAACTAAGTACGTATTCCGGGAACGGGGTATTACAATCCATCCACCTTACAAAAATTTCGTCCTCGAAATTTCATAAAGTGAAAGGTAACATCAGAGAAGGATAACAGTAGAGAAGGATAGAAGGAAAGAGTTTTACCAATCAAGAAGTGAAGAGTTGAGGGTAACGCTCACGGATAACATCCTCTCGTTCCCACGTGGCCTCTCCTGGTGCATGTCTGTTCCAGGACACCAACACTAACGGTATGGCTTTGTTCTTCAATGCCTTGACACTTCTGTCCAAAATGGCCATCGGTTGCTCTTGGTATGACAAATCCGGTTGTAGTTCCAGTTCGGAGTGATCCAGGATATGACTATCATCCTTCACATACTTCCTCAGCTGTGATACGTGGAATACATTGTGAACTCCGTCCAAAGATGGCGGTAACGCCAACCTGTAAGACACATCTCCCACTCGGTCCAAGATCTCGAATGAGCCGATATATCTCGGACTAAGCTTTCCACGAGTACCGAACCGGATTACTCCCTTTGTAGGTGATATCTTCAAAAACACATGATCCCCTGTCTAGAATTCCAATGGCCTTCTCAGTGTGCTTCAAAAACACATGATCCCCTGTCTAGAATTCCAATGGCCTTCTCAGTGTGTCTGCCCAACTCTTCTGCCGACTCTGTGCTGCCCTGAGGTGATCTCTGATAATCCTGACTTTATCTGTTGTCTGAATCAGGATCTCTGGCCCCAAAAGTCTCCTCTCACCGACTTCATCCCAACAAATCGGTGACCTACACTTCCTTCCATACAATGCTTCAAATGGTGCCATCTTGATACTTGCCTGATAGCTGTTATTATAAGAAAATTCAGCCAAATGAAGATGGTCTTCCCATGATCCCTGGAATTCAATCATGCAGGCCCGCAACATATCTTCAAGAATCTGGATAGTCCTTTCAGATTGTCCGTCTGTCTGAGGATGATAGGAAGTACTGAATTTCAGACGAGTTCCTAGACTTTCTTGGAGGCTTTCCCAGAAATGAGATCTGAATCTGGTGTCTCTGTCTGATACAATACTAACTGGAACTCCATGCAGACGAACTATCTCCTTCATGTACTTGTCTGCCAGAACCTCTGTTGTCTGACCTACCCTGAATGGTATGAAGTGAGCTGATTTGGTGAGGCGATCAATGATTACCCACACAGCATTATTACCTTTAGGACTGCGAGGCAATGCCGTGACAAAATCCATGGTGATGTGCTCCCACTTCCACTCAGGTATCGGTAAAGGTTGTAGAAGTCCAGCTGACCTCTGATGCTCTATCTTTATCTGCTGACAAACCAAGCACTTGGCAACATACTGGGCTATCTCCCTCTTCATAGCATTCCACCAAAACTGCTTCTTAATGTCTTGATACATCTTGTTTCCCCCTGGGTGTATGGAATAAGCTGAACTGTGTGCTTCTGCTAGAATCTTCTGTCGAACTTCTCCTTGGGGAACACAAATCCTGCTGCCAAAATATAATGCACCATCTGGATGAATACAGATATCAGTCCTCAATCCAGCCTCTACCTGGGCTCGAAATGACTGCAATCTGGGATCTTCCTTTTGAGCTTCCTTGATCTCATTTATCAATGTTGACTGAATTTGCAAGGTCATGAACTGTCCTGTCTTATCAACTCCTTGTACCAACATTAAGTCCAATCTGATGATGTCTTGAATCAACTCCTTCTGCTGAGTAAGTTGGACAAGCACTCTATTCTCTGGCTTCCTGCTCAGAGCATCCGGTACTGTATTGACCTTACCTGGATGATATTGCAAGTCAATATCATAGTCCGCCATCAGCTCCAGCCACCGCCTCTGCCTCATGTTCAACTCCTTCTGTGAGAAAATATACTTGAGGCTCTTGTGATCCGTGTATATCAACACCTTATCTCCCAGAAGATAATGCCTCCAGATCTTCAGGGCAAATATCACAGCTGCTAGCTCCAAGTCATGAGTTGGGTAATTCCGCTCATGAGTCTTCAGTTGCCTGGATGCATAAGCTATGACATGATCATGTTGCATAAGTACACACCCCAGGCCTTTTCCTGATGCATCACTGAATATGACCATCCCTCCTCTTCCTGAGGGAGTCCTCAAGATTGGAGCTGAAATGAGCCTCTGCTTCAATTGCTCAAAAGCTGCAGTACATTCCTCTGTCCATATGTACCTTTCTCCTTTCCGGGTGAGCTTGGTCAACGGGGCTGCAATCCTAGAGAAATCTTGGACAAAGCGTCTGTAATATCCGGCTAGTCCAAGAAAACTCTTAATTTCAGTCACCGTCCTTGGAATTGGCCAATCTCTCACCGCCTGGACTTTGCTGGGGTCAACTGAAATTCCTTCCGCTGAAACTATGTGTCCAAGGAAGGCCATACTGTCCAACCAAAAGTCACACTTGCTCCTCTTAGCATGAAGCTGCTCCTGCTGTAGAGTCTGCAATACAATCCTCAAGTGTTCTGCATGCTCCCTGCTGCTCTTTGAATAGATCAAGATGTCATCTATAAAAACCACTACAAACTGATCCAAATAGGGCGAGAACACTCTGTTCATCAAATCCATGAAAACTGAAGGGGCATTGGTGACTCCGAAAGGCATAATTAGAAACTCATAGTGGCCATAACGGGTCCTGAATGCCGTCTTCGGAATATCCTCCTTCCTCACCCTTAGCTGATGGTAACCCGACTGTAAATCTAATTTAGAGAATACTCGGGCTCCATGAAGCTGATCAAACAAATCATCAATCCTTGGTAAGGGATACTTGTTCTTGATGGTAACTTTGTTCAATTCTCTATAATCAACACAAAGTCTTTTACCACCATCCTTCTTGTTTGCCAATAATACTGGAGCTCCCCATGGTGAAGTACTTGGTCGAATTAATCCCTTATCAGAGTATTCCTGCAGCTGCTTCTTCAGAATCTCTAACTCCGTAGGTGCCATCCTGTACGGAGCCTTGGATATAGGAGCTGTTCCAGGCACAGTATTAATAGAGAACTCAATCATCCTGTCAGGCGGAAGTCCTGAGATCTCAGCAAACACCTCTGGGAATTCATCCCAAACCGGTACTCCCTTCTGAACCTCCGAAGTAGTCAACCGAGTCTTTCCCTTAGTAGACTTCACTTCTCCACTAAATTGGAACTCCGATTGAAGAGGGATCCTGAAAATAATCTTCTTCTCCCTACGGTCAATAACTGCATAATATTGACTGAGCCAGGTCATGCCTAAGATTACGTCGTACCCCTTGGTGTCTAGTACGAGCATATCTATGGCCAAGGTCTTATCACAAAGTTCTACTGGACAGTCAGCACAAACTCTAGAAGATATGACTACTCCATTCCCTGTACTAATCTCCCATTTGTGGTCTAAAGATCTAACAGGTATGGAATGCAATGCCACAAAATGATCTGAGATAAAACAATGTGAAGCACCTGAATCGAAGAGGGCTAAAACAGGTTTAGAATGCACCCTGATATTACCTGTTATCACCTCCTCAGAAGTCTCAGCCTCTACTTCTGTCAAATTGAAGGCTTGACCCCTTCCACGCCCTGCAGCAGTCCTAGCTCCTCTCTGGACTGGGCGAATAGCTTGCTGTGGAGGAGGGGGAGGAACTCTCCTGATCATCGGTCCTTGATTCCTCTGTCCCGGTGGCCCTGGGAGTGCTCTCTGTCCATTCGGTCCCTGCAGTGCTGGCAAAGCTTGGCCGGCTATCCCCATTCTCCTGTGTGGACAGGCTTCGATGGAATGGTCTCGGGAACCACACATCAGGCACAACCCATTTGCCCTACGGCAATTCTGACGAATATGGCCTGGTTTCTGACAATAACTGCAGAAGGAAAAAGGTTGGGCCGTCTGGTAAGGAGCTGGTCGGAATGGTTGCCTCATAGCCTGAACCTTCGCTGCTCTGTATGGGCCTCCTCTTCCCATAGGTGGAAATGGCCTCTTCATGGCCTGGTTCCTCATCTGGTTCTCTTGCTTCTTCTCCAGTCCACGCTCTACCTCCCGAGCTATGGTGAGAACTTCTGAATAAGTCTTCAGCTGCTGGGGCATTAGGAAAACTTGGATGTCCATCTGCAAGCCCTGCTGAAACCTACTAGCCCGCTTCTCCTCATCAGTTACCATGTACGGAGCAAAGCGGCTAAGTCTGAGAAATTCCGCGGCATACTCATCCACGGATCTATTCCCTTGCTGAAGTCTGATGAACTGCTCTTCCATGTCCTTCTGAGCAGTGGCAGGGAAGAATCTGCTATAAAAGCTCTTGGAGAATGTGTCCCAGGTGACAGGCTTCTCCAATCTGGCCTCCTCAGCTAGCCACCAAGTTCTGGCTATATCCTTCAATTGAATCTTAGCAACCTCCACCTGATTCTCCTTTGGAACTCGAGCTGCATTCAATAAGTCTGTGGTGTCTGTCAGCCATTGCTCAGCATCCAGGGGTTTCTCTTCACCCGTGAATATGGCTGGTTGCAGCCGTCTGAAGTCTGAAATATTTCCCGGCCTCTGTTCCTTTGGAGCTGCCAATTCTTGCCGGAGGAGTTCCGTCTGTTGCTGCTGGTTCTCCATCATCGTCTGAATGACCTTCAGAATGTCCACATTCTCTCCCGTGGGTCCATTCGATGCTTGTCCGGAATGGTTTCGTCCCGTCCTTCTCTCCATACCGAATTGGGATAAGATAACTGGGATTGGAAAAATGGAAGGAGTTTAGGACACAAGGAAAGGAATCAAGAAGGGATCAAGAAGGACTAGATAACTTTGTACATTGTAGTTGGCAATAGCAAATTTCATTAATTTGCTACTTGATTGTACTATAGGTGTGAGAGCCTAGGCTCTGATACCAACCTGTAACGCCCCGATCCCACGGATACGGAGACGTCACTGCGACGTATATACGCAGGTCAGAAAGTGCCCCCACGTATATACGCTAAGCAATAAGTACAACAAGAATCAGAGTACACGACTAAGCGTGGTATCCATACATATGCCAACTGAAAAGTACAACTACAAAGCTATCACAGGATATGATAAAGTATTACACATTACATGTGTATTACATCACAACCAAGTCCAAAAGTAAAAGATACAATATAACCACAAAATGCTCACGAGTAGGATGAAGATCCCGTGAGTCAAAAAGAGAGATCTGGCACAAAGACTGGAGCTAATCGGCCTGCTCACTAAAGAAAGCTTGATCCTCTGTGGATGGCTCCACTTCGATCCAAGCTTCAGAACCTGAATATGCAAATCCAAGGGGGTCAAGACCTCATAACAATAATCAGGCTACAGCCAAATGGCATAAGAGACATAAATAAGTAAGGGGGAAAAGTAAGATAAATATCAATCAGTAGGTAATGAAAGCATAAAGAGTAAGAGTCTGAATACAATAGATCCACAGTTAATGTCTTATTATTATTACTTGTCTTACTATGATATCTAGCTATGTGACCCAGCGTCCCAGCTCACATAGATCCATATCCTAGTAAAGCAAGGTTGTTATTGGAAACCAGCGGTTGTATCGACGAACTATGTTTACAGTGGATCCCGTACATGCCCGGGATAACGGTCCAGGATTGTTCCGTTGCTTGGTGACGGAAGCCAGCCGCTAGGCTAACAGGAGGGACTTATGTATGCCCTTATCATGATGGTACCAGTAAGGAGGGAGCAAGCACTCCCCTCGGTCCCCTGGTGGCCCACAGGTCAGACCGGAACATGAGTTGCACAACATTCCTAAAACCACTGTAAACACGAACACATATCGATATCCGCATGTTTTCCCCCGACCCAATATAAGTTGGTCCATTTTATACAAAAGTCAAGTGTATCATGCTTGGTTCAAGTGATGGCATGATAAGTGGTGATATCCATTTATTAACAAGTTATGGAACGAGACTACACAATAATAAGTCATGAAGTAACAAGAAGTAATGTCCATCAAGTAACATGTCAATAAGTACCAGTTATGAAGCATAAACAAGGATAATATATCACACATGTATCAAGGGTAAGATCCAAATTCAGAAAAGAAATCAACTATAATAAACAGCCTAAATTAGTCGACTAGGTGGAAGGGTTAGTCGACTAATAGGGGTCTCTAGTCGACTAACAGTCTGATTTAGTCGATTAAAACTGGGTTCCAGAGAGTTGAGATTCT
Organism: Agave tequilana; assembly: GCA_038442645.1. Taxonomy (NCBI): domain Eukaryota; kingdom Viridiplantae; phylum Streptophyta; class Magnoliopsida; order Asparagales; family Asparagaceae; genus Agave; species Agave tequilana. The sequence goes on along the minus strand of JAVJIF010009246.1, from coordinate 45,315 downwards.
GTTTCAGGGAAAGTTAGTCGACTAGGTGGAAAGGGTAGTCGACTAACAGTGACTACAAGTCGACTAACAGATACTTAAGTCGACTAAATCTGGGATACAGAGAGTTGATGTTTTATTTCAGGAAAAAGTAGTCGACTAGGGAGGAATGGTTAGTCGACTAATAGTGGTTTATAGTCGACTAACAGTCTGGATTAGTCGACTAAAACTGTGTTCCAGAAAAGGTTACGTTTCAAAAATAGATGGGTTAGTCGACTAATTCCTAGGTCAAGTCGACTAATCGTGGGGAAGCAGAATACAGAACAGAATTTCTGATGGTTGTGTTTGATGGTCTAAAAACATGATTTTGATGACATATGTATACAAGATATGAAGATACAAGTATATTAGGAATTGATCAAGTCTTGGTGAGTAAAAATACTCACCTTGAACGGTTAAATCGAAGCTTTACGAGTTCCGAAAAGATCGTAGTCGACGATATCACCAACTTGATCCTTGGCGATATTGCGGACGATCCCAATCCAAAGAAGTGGTGGTTGCTTGAGATGGAGAAGATGACCTAGGTGTTTTGGAGTTAGGGTTTGAGTTGAGATGAAGGAGGATTTGGTGAGGGTGAAGGTTTCTCTTGGTGGAAGGAAGTAAAAAAGGAAAAGAAGTGCAAAGGAAATGTTTATATAGGATTGGGATTTGTAAAGGAGGTGTAAATAATGAAGAAGAGAGGGGGTTTTTGCAAATAGGGGAGGGGATGAGTGTCCCTCTTCTTGGCCACTTGGCCGGCCATGGGAGAGAGAGAGAGAGAGAGGCATTAAATGAGGGGGTTGGTGGAAGTGAGTGGAGGTGAAATTTTGGGAAAAGATTAGAATTTTGGAAATGGAAAAACTTGTGGTTGTGGAGGAAGGAAGGAAATAAGGAAAAAGAAAAAGGAGAAGAAATTAAAAGGGAAGATATTTCCCCTTGGATTTAAAAATGAAAAGACAAATTCCCGGGTTTAAGTCGAGGATGCGGAAAACGTTTCGGAAAATACCGAAATCGTCCGAAATTCAAGTATCTCGGAACGACTCGCAAAATTTACTAAAAATTAAGAATATTATTTTAAGACTCATGGTGAAATTCGTTTGGAGAAATAATTTATAGTTTTAAAACTAAAAATCCCGGAATCAGTTATCTACCGACTCCGTTGGAATTTTCATAAATTCATAAAATTGTCAGAAAAGTATTTAGATAGAAAATATGATTCTAAGAAATAAAGTCTAAAGGGCCTTCTAGAAATTCCTAACTGTTTGTGAATTAAAAATCCGAGAATCGATCGGCGACACTGGTCGACACCGGTTTTGAAGAAATTCATTTTAATTCAGGAAAAATCCAGAAAATCATAGAAAATCTAATATATTGGAAAATAATATTTGAAATTGAAATCGGTCAAATACAGGAAGTAAATCGAAAAATACAATCGAAAAACTGAATACGCAACTAAGTACGTATTCCGAGAACGGGGTATTACATAATCACTATATTTGTACACACACCATGGACTTCATGTCACCACCCATGTTTGACATTGTTAACATCCATATATGGAAGGTGAAGATGTCCTTGTACCTCAAAGCCTTAGGTATTCATTTTTATCTTGCCACAACTAATAATGCATATTGTTTAAATGGTAAGAATATTGAGGCTAATACAAAAGTCCTACATGCTTTAAGATCTATCCTAAATGATGATTACTTATCTAGGGTTGCTAACATTGATTTGCCTTTTGTAGTGTGGAACACCCTTCTCTCCCTTGGTGAAAAGGAACAATATTATGCCGGGAGCGATTCGGACGTTGGAAGCGACATCTCCAATGTGTGCTACATGGTCCAAGGGGATAACCCCTTTAAGGTAACTACCGAATCCGAGGATGAGGATGTAGACATGTCATATGATGAGCTATCTACTTTTTGTCATCTATTGCTTGAAAAGTATGACATGATTAAGAAAGAAAATAAAATTTGAAAAAGAATATTGCTTGCATGCATAAAGAACATGATTCATTTAGGAATAACATTGCATGCTTAGAAAAAGAAAATAATATTTTGAAAAATGAGAATGTTTCCCTCATGTCTAAATTAAATGATTTATGTGAAGGAAACACTATTTTGAAAGATAAAATTGCTTTGGTGAAAAAACAAAAGGAAATTGTTTTTCAAGAAAATTCTTGTTTGAAAAGAAAAATGTTTGAAAAAGAAAAAGAAAATGTTTCTAAAAGGAAGAAAAATGATTCTATATCTCACCATGCTTTACATGCCACCACTAGTGAGATTAATGTTTTGAAAGATAAAATTAATAATTTGAGTTCAACTTTGAACTCGTGTGCATTCAACCATACTAGATTGGAGTCAATGTTTTCAAAGAAACAAACTCCACATGTTCATGCACATCATACCCATCATGCATATGCTTATGTTGCACACCATGATCATTCACACACACATAAGCATACTAAGGTGTACGTATGTACACATTGTGGCCGCAAAGGCCATCTAGCAAAATTTTGTTTTGATAAGTTGCATGTTTCAAATTTTGCTAATCATAAAAATGTTTGGGTGCCTTACAAAGCTAACCCCCAAGGACCCAAGAAAAAATGGGTACCAAAACCCCCACCCCATATTTTTTATGTAGGTGAGGGATCTCTCAAGACGTGAGAGATTTGGTGCCTTGATGGTGGATGCACTTGGACTTGATGGACACATATATGGATGCATCGCTATCAAGGAAGTTTTGGTGGAAAGACCACCGTTTTTGGAGCTTTGGAGTTGGTATCAATCTCTAAACTCCTACTTTTTATGTACATGTTTTAATTTCATATATTATATAGCATGTTCATATTTTTGTGTGCTTCCTGTGGTATTTACATGCTTAGATGTAGAATGTGTCAAACTTGCATTTATACATATATGAATAGTGAACTACAATTGACTCATATATATTTGAACTTCATGCTCATTTGTATCCACTATTTGCATATGTATAGACTAGTTTTGATGATTCTCATTTATACATGCGTTGCCAATTTTTATGCTTTACTTCATGTATATGTATTATTAATTCAAATCTAATAAATATATATGTATATCCATTTTAAGTCTCTTGCCTTCATGCAAATACTATTAATAGACACGTTTTATGTTTGGGATATGTATGTGTATTGTTAGGATTGGATAAATCATACATATACCTAGAAGTTTGTTTGTTTTATTGAAAAATGATTTTTCATGTTTTTGTAAAAATTTGATACATGATCACTTTTGAGCTTCAATGTCTATTTTCATGAAAATGCTATCTACATAACCTTTGAACACTCATCTTTTACTTTTCAAGATAATTTTGAGCTTTATGGACTATGAGTGATTGAACTTTTATGTATTTAGTATGATTCATGAAATACATATGTTTTGATTTCATGTTTTTGAAGGATCTTTAACTAGTTTTTCAAAAATTATTTTAACTAGTTAATTGTTCTTCATTTGGTAGGGTTTTTCAAACAAAGATTATTTTTCAAATCTATTTTTGAAAACCCTACCATCAATGGGAGGATGGATGGGCGATTATGCCTTGTATGCTTCTTTGAAAATCTTCTATCTTGTGCATATGAAGGGTGGTAGGTTATGAGTTATACACTTGATCTCATTGTTATGTCAATTGGTATCATTGAATTGTTTCAATTGGTATCAATATGAACTTATTTTAGTATATACTCATAGTTTGTTTTCTTATATATGTATGTATCAATTTCAATTGGTATACTCATTTCATACATATATATGATTTTCATGTGCTTAACTTTCATTTGGTTCACATTTTTAAAGCACAAAGTTTATGATGAAAAATAAAATTTTTTGATCATTATGTTTTCTATTGATATCAAAATGCTTCAACTTCATATTTGTTAAATTTCAATTGATATCAATATGATAATGATTATTTTCGATTTGGTATCTTAAAAATTTGATTGTTTTACAAGAGCTCTGATACCTTCTAAAAATTTTGTTTTAAAAAAAAAAATAAAAATGTTTTGGTATGTATTTCCTATATGCAAGGAGAGCTTAACATCTCTTCTACATATAGATTCATGTTGAGTATATTATAAATTGAGGAGCTTGACAACTCTTCTTTATATGATATACGTGTGTAGGGGGAGCTTCACATCTCCTCTTATGCATTACATAATATGTGTTATGTGAGTTAGGGCTTGTCATCCCTTCTTCATGTAATGCATATGTGTAGGGAAGTTAACTTAGCGTCTTCCTCTTCACGAATGTATATCGCATATAAATCTTTATTGATTGATTTGTATTACCCCTTCTTGATCTCTTTGTTTTTGACAAAAATGGGGAGAAAAAAAAATTTGTTTGATTTGATTTTACTTTGAACCCTTTGTTGATGAGTGACAAAAAGGGGGAGAAGTATTTGAGTTTATATGCATGTTTTCATTGCTTAAGGGGGAGAAATATTTATCTTCCTTGTTAGTTATGCATATATGTTTTGTTTTACAAATAGGAGAAAAAGATTTATTTTGTTTTATCTCCATACATTTGCATACATATTTATGAGCTTCATTGTCATATATTATTATTTATGTCTATGCATGAGTTAAGGGGGAGCTTCTTTGAAGCTTTACTTTAATCCATGCATATATAACTTCATGAGTTTTGTCATCATCAAAAAGGGGGAGATTGTTGGCCCAAAGGCCTATCACCCTAGTTTTGATGATGATCAACTCATGAAGTTATGTTTACTAATGATCTTGTGTTTAAATAGTGACAGATTCATTATCAAGATCTTAGTAGGTGCATAACTCAACAAAGGATAAAAAGTCAAGATTTGGAGCTAGCACGGTGTGATCCAAGAAGCTTTTGGATCAAGCTTGGACCAAGTCAAGAAGATGAGAAGCCTTCAAGTGAAGACTTCAAGAAGATGAAGACTTGTGTCTAGGTATAAGATTTTGTTTTTGTTTTAGAGTAAAATGTAAAGGATAGAATAGTGGTGGATTGCTCAAGTACATATACACACACACTCTTGATAAAATTGTTTTCATAAAAGATTTTTAGTTTAGAAAAGATTTTTTCTTTGTGACATAATATTATTTTGGTTTTTGGTTTTTGGTGGATTGCTCAAGTACATATACACACACACTCTTAATAAAATTGTTTTCATAAAAGATTTTTAGTTTAGAAAAGATTTTTTCTTTGTGACATAATATTATTTTGATTTTTGGTATTTCTCATATACATATCTTTAAACCAAAACCAAGTTTAGAGCTTTATGACAAAAATATAGATATTTCATTATGATTGTGTAGTGGATCATATCCATACACACTATGCTTTAAAAGTATATCTTGTTTTTGTATTTGATGAAGATTGGAAAAACATGTTTTGGAAAAATATTGTTTTGAAAAAACAGTTTTTATCATGAGCCAAATATTTTCAAGTTACAAAAATAGTCCAATCTTTTATAACATGCCTTGATTTTGTGCAAGCATGTTTGTATATCAAAGTATATTGGTTAAACTATTTTTGTAGATTTTTATGAATTTTATGGGATTTTATTTGAGCCAAAAGACTAACTTTTTAATCCCAGAAAACTGTTTCAGGCTTCGGATAAGTCGACTAGTAGCCTTTATGAGTCGACTAATCCTGAAGTCGGCCGACCGGACCGGTCGACCGACGTGCACAGATGTGCACGCCTTTGTGCACTGGAGGACGGCCGACCGTGCCGGCCGACCGCTCCAGAGAGCTCTGCTCTCTGGAAAGTTTGGCCGACCGTACGGGTCGACCGACAGAGAGTTAGACTCTCAGCTCCAGTGGGTCGGTCGACCCAGGCGGTCGACCGTGGCTCCAACGGTCAGATTTCTGACCGTTGGCGGTCGACCGACCCGGTCGACCAGCAGCTCTGACAGAGCCCCAACGGCTAGTTTTCTAGACTCTATATAAAGGGTCATTTGGGGGCTGTTTTCTCCAAGATTTGGAGATAGTTTTAGAGCCAGTTTTTCCCACTCTTTTCAGAAGTTTTTCTCCACAAAATTGAGGGCAAATATTTTCAATCAAAAGGAAAGTTTTATCAAGAGTGTAAAAGAGACATTCTTTGAGTTTTCCTCCACCATCTCTTTCCTAGTTTTTCTCACACAAACACTTGAGCATCCATTGAGCTATTCATCTTATAGGAGTGTTGTAGTGAGAGTTTTTATTGGTGATCAAAGTGTTTAGATCACCAAAGATCTTTTCTTTGTTCTTTGAGGAGACGGGCAAGTGTGCTCGTGGTTGTTTTGAGTTCGGGTGCGGACTCGGTTGTTTCGAGGTGCGGCCTCGGCGAGCTAGTGAGCTTGCGGTATGTACGGGACTAGGGAGTCCGAGGGCTTGTAGGTGTTGCGGCACCGAGGAGAGATCCATTGGGATCTTGCATAGTGGAAATCCTTCGTGTGTCGAAGGCGGGGATGTAGAGCAAGTGTGCTCGAACCTCGAAACAAACCCTTTGTGTTTGCGATTGCCCTTTTCTCTCTCTCTCTCTCTCTCTCTCCCCCTTGTTTATATCTTGCATTACTTATCTTGTCTTTACTTTTATATGCATGATATATTCCTTGTGCTCATTTTGATATATTGCTTGGGATTGTTTGCTAACACTTGTATTCAACCAAGAGAGCCAACACGGCACCTCAACCCATTCAAGGGGAATCTAGAGGAGTTTGTCCAGAGCCCTTCACGGGGAATTCGGCAACACTCTTTGGTTATACGTGGTGTTTAGTGTAAAAGATTAATTTGGTCATAATTGTTTTTAGCTTCCGCATCATTTGGCATTAAGTGACCATTAGATTAGCCTTCACCTATTCACCCCCCTCTAGGTGAACCTTCACTAAGTTGTGCAATATTGCAATCACAATTAACATCTGAATGGAAGTTACTCTTATTACTGGTGAATAAGTATCAAAGTAGTCAAGTCTTTCCTTTTATCGATAACTTTTGGTTACTAACCTAGCCTTGTACTTATCGATAGATCCATCGATTTTAATTTTCTTTTGAAAATTCACTTACTCTCAATTGGTTTACTGCCAGGAGGCAAGTTTGTCAATTCTCAAGTACGATTATTTAGGATGGATTATATTTCACTATTTATAGCTTCTTTTCATATTTGTGCTTCTGGGTAGACATAGCTTCTTTAAATGTTTGATGCTCACTTTCAATAGCATATGCTACGAATTCTGGATCAAAAGATTTTGAGATTTTAGATCTCTGACTTCTTCTTAGTTCAACTTTCGCATTAACAATTAGTTCATTGGAGTTTTCGTCTCTGAACGCCATTTCGTGTGTTCTTTTCCCAAAAGTCTTATCTTCTTCCCGTTTGTATGGAAAGATGTCTTTAAAGAACACAACATCTCTAGGTTCGATAATCATATTTACATGAATATCTGGTATTTCTGATTTATGTACCATAAATCTATAGGCACTGCTATTCAAGGCATAGCCTATGAATATGCAGTCCATTGTTCTTACTCCCAACTTAGTCTTTTTAGGCAGTGGTGCTAGTACCTTTGCAAGGCACTTCCACATTCTGAGGTAATGGTAGGAAGGTGCCCTTCCATGCCATAACTCAAATGGTATAAGACAAAGTTTCTTGTAGGGTACTCTGTTTAGAATATAATTTGCAATTAACAGAGCTTTTACCCACAAATTCTGTGGCGCTTCAGAACTTACAAGTATGGAATTGACCATCTCCTTCAAAGTTCTATTCTTCTGTTCAGCAATCCCATTTTGCTGAGGAGTATATAGTGCTGTAGTTTGATGAATTATACCAAATTTAGCGCATAACTCACTAAATTCATTTGATTCATATTCTTCGACTCGATCAGATTTTATAATCTTTATATTCTTGTTGAGTTGATTCTCAACTTCGGTTTTATATGTTATAAACATATTCATTGCCTCATCCTTACTGTTTAGAAGATACACACAATAGTATCTTGTTCAATCATCAATAAAAGTAATAAAATACTTTTTTTCGCCTCTTGTTGGCGCAAATTTCAAGTCACACAAGTCGCTTATGAATTTCCTAAAGGTTCTGTATTTCGATCAATTGAGTGAAATGAATTTTTCGCGAACTTGGCCTCAACACAAATCTCACACTTGCGAATTTCTTTCAAGTTGAGTTCAGGAATATATCCTAAATTAAACAAGTTTTATAAGGACTTGTAATTTATATGCCCTAATCTAGCATGCCATAAAATAGGAGACTCAAGCATATAAACATAAGTTTTTTCTTTATTGATGAGCTTAGGGTACAAATACACGAACTTTTTGTCCACTACAGCAACATTGATCTTAAATAGATCATCAAAAAGATAACCCTTATCCATATACACCCCACCTTTAGTAAGTACAAATTTATCAGATTTGAAAACCATTTAGAAACCTTTCTTACTAAGGATTGATTCAGAAATTAGGTTTTTGCGGATATCTGGAACATGTAGTACATCGTTTAGAGTGAGCTCCTTCCTAGATGTCCACTTCAGGATGACCTTTTCCTTTCTCTCAACCTTAGAGACTGCTGAGTTGTCTATGAAGAGTTGCTCATCATGCTCTAGTTTTTGATATTCAGAGAATAAAATTTTCTCAGAGCAGATGTGCCAAGTAGCCCCACTGTCTACCCATCAATCCTTGTTGTTGGTTGTCAGATTCACTTTTGACACCACAACTGATAGGCTTAGCGACGAATGGTCGGTCAGGTTTGTCTGTGAATGGTCCTTCTTATTCTTTTTGGGATGACTGCGACATTCGTTCGCCTTGTGTCCCTTTTTGTTACCGATGTAGCAAGTTCCCTTGAAGCACTTGTTCTTGCCTTCTTGGTCCTTACCTTTGTACCCCTGGGCAGTCTTTTTCGGCTTCAAGCCTTTGGAAGTAGACGCTTTCCCCTTTGAGTCTTCGATCACATTGGCCTTGACTTCATAGGAGTTCTTGTTGCTTCTTTTCTCGGACTTTCGGTTGTCCTTCTCAATTCGAAGACTCACAATAAGATCTTTCAACTTCAACTCCTTGTGCTTGTGCTTTAGGTAGTTCTTGAAATCTCTCCACGTAGGTGAGAGTTTCTCCACGATAGTAGCAACCTGAAAAGTTTCAGGTAGAATCATACCTTCAGCCTCTATCTCGTGCAAGATAAGTTAGAATTCTTGCACCTGACTGATCACAGTCTTGCTGTCCACCTTCTTATACTCCAAAAATTATCCTACGACGAAGTTCTTGGTACCAGCATCCTCAGTCTTGTACTTTCTATCAAGACTTACCCATAACTTCTTTCCCGTTCGAATAGGACTGTAGATATTGTACATAGAGTCATCTAGTCCATTTATGATATAGTTTCGGCAAAGGAAGTCACCTTGTATTCATTCATCAACTGCAAGGACAGAGTCCCGATCAGTTACGAGTTCTAGTGGATCCTCTTGCAGGAATTTGACCAAATGCAGAGTGGTCAAGTAGAAGAGCATCTTCTATTGCCACCTCTTAAATTTAGTGCCATCAAATTTTTTTGCTTCTCCGGCTTCGGGTTAGGGAGTGGAGCATGCACCAATGACTGAATTTGCATGTTTGATGCCTTACTTGTACTATCTTGATTAGTCTCAGACATCTTCTACAATTTCAAGTAGAGTAGAAGTAAGTAACTTCAAGAATCATAATTATCTTAAGAATGTTAGATGCAGTAATAGATCTGACAACTAATCACTGTCACTAATCTAATTGACCAGGTCAGTGAATATAAGGTGGGAGGTTTTCTGTTCAATAGAATGTTCCTTAATTACAGAACCAGTTTTCAATTACCTTTCTTAGTTAAACACCAATTAGACTGGTATTAGTCAGTCTCAATATACAGTAATATTTATGAGCATAAATATTTCAATATAACCCCTGTAAAAAGAACGTTAGTTCTATTATACAACATTAAGTACGACAACAACCTGATGAGGATCCCCTGAATCTCCCAAGCACGAAGAACAATCCCAAACAGCACAAAAAACCACCAAGAGAAAGCACACGCGCAAACAAACAATTTAACGAGATTCGGCCTCAATGCCTACGTCCTCGGGGCAATCAAAAGAGAGGTTTTTTACTTTGGAAGAAGATTACAATACTAGCAGCTTCTCTGATCTCAAGAGAGCTCCAGTTTTTTCAGCCTCCAGATCTTTCTCAAAGATACAAACCCTACGTCCCCCGCTTTGGTGCTAATGAGTTAGTGGACGCTGGTCTCCCAAGACACAACACTCCTTCACGATATTTGGATAGCACTACCAAATCACTATACAGTCAAACCATAATTAATCAATACCTTCACAAGGAATTCAATGCAGTTGGACGAAGAAAAATTTCAGGGAGAATATTTGTTTTAAATTTGGTGGATTACACTGTAGAGAAAGGAGGGAGAGAGAAGAATTTATGTCTTAACAAGACACAGATTCAGACAACAATTCTGTATTTCAGAATTTGTTGAATTTTCTGCACTTCTTTCAGACTGAATCTTGTAACAGAGAGTAGATCTTCTGTTTCTGCAGAGAGGAAGAGGAGTTTATTCTTCACTGTGTGTTTAGAATTACGGAGAGGAGCGCTATAAATAGCGCTCCTGGGAATCCGTTGGAGTAGTGACGGTTTCTGTCTGAACCATTGCAGCGGTTCCTTCCAACTGTTGCAACTGTTCCAGACAGGAACCATTGCAACGTGGATTCGGGTAGCGGAGCGGGTCGAGACCCGCTGTAGCACCGCACCCATGTGGCCTGGGTAAAAAAGAACAGGACCTGATTGGACCTGCAACTGCGCCCAGACCCTGGCCCGGGCCCCGGCTCCGGCCCTGGCGCCGGGCTGGGCAGGCGGCGGCTGCGCGCGTGCGTGTGTGGGCATGGTTTCCCCCAGTTGCGCGCGAAAACTCCAAGTACCCAAAAAGCACACCCTTTTGTTCCCATTTTTCTCTATTTAAACACTTCAAATGTCCACTGCATATCCAATATGGAACTAAATGTTTTAACTATCTTTTAGTCCCCTTTAGCTATTGAAATAGGCTAACTTTTGACTTGAATATCTCATTCATTTGAAAACAGAATTGAACATGTGAATATACCACATTCATCCCCAATGAAAGGAGAACACACTCCAACCATTATTCGGTTGATTCTATCAACGGATCTCGCCTTAATTCATCTCAATTCATTTTACCAACAAAATGCACGTGCACCAAGTGGCGTGAATTTGAATGCTTGTTTTTATTGGACATCCTTTTTATGTCAATCCAAGTTTTCTTTTCCATCAATTTCATAATCATCAAATAAATATCTAAATGGAAGTCTATCAAATAAGCTACATTTAAGAAGAAAATTAATATAACAAAAATTTTAAACTTACTTTTCTTCTATATCTACTCTTCTTCTACTTGCACGTATTTTCTTTTCTAAGAGTGTTTTAGAAGATTATATAGAGGAGAACTATCTGAAAATTTGAAATCAAACAGGTTTCAAAGAACATTATTAGAGTAGAAAATTGAAAAATTGAGACTTTTTTATCGCTTTGACTAATTTAAAAAAATTAAATTTTCAAATAGTATTCGAAAGAAATTGAGATTTTTCTTTTTGCAATCAATTGGTTGATTTAGAAATCCTTTTAATTGAGATTTTTTTATCTATTAATAGCGAGAATTTGTTATAATGATTCAATACACCAATCTTATTATAACTTGGAATCCTTTTTAATTGAGGTTCTCTTTTACTCAATCAAAACTAAGGATTTATTATGATAATTTAATGGTCTACAAAAAATTTGAAAATTTTAATTTCCTAATTGGTCTCACAATCAGAACATTATTAGAGTTGAAAATTGAAGAAAGAAAACTCTACTTTTTTTTCGTTTTGACTAATTGTAGAAAATTAAAGTTTTGGAGTAGTAGTTCAAAGAAAAAATTGAGAGAATCGAAAGAAGCACGAGAGAAGTTTTTAGTCGAGATTCTTTTTTTCAATTCTTTTTTATTTGAGATTTATTGTTTTATCAATTTCATAATAATCTACTGAAATTATTTAACTGGGATTTTATTAAATTTTAGAAAAATCAAGCAGAAAATATAATTATTATCAAATAAAAGTAAACCTAAAAGAATAAAAGAGTAATTAAAAATCAAAATATGAAATTTTAAACATGCCTTTCTTCTGGAACTTTTCTTTATATCCTAAATTGCCTTTAAAACCTCATGTCTTCTTAACATTATCCAATAGTTGGTTAGTAGCTCTTGTTCATTGAAATAATTTACAAGTTTCATAAAAAATTTACTATCAAATTCATAATAAACAAACTAATTTAGTTAAGTGAAAATCTGTCAAATTTCATAAATAATATTCTGGTACAAAAATTATATTTATCAAAACTACATCTATCTATCTAAATTTAGAAAGGAAAAAGAGAAAGGAAAAAGAGAAAAAAAAAACGTATATAAAAAAGAATTTTAAACTTACTTTTTCTTTCATATCTTCTCTTCTTCTACTTGCATCTTTATTATTTACTAATTTCAACTATTTGTTTCTTCTTTGGATTAGAAGAGAGCAATTTGGAAGATTATACAACAACAACTAAGCCATTTGTCCCAAGCATTTGGGGTAGGTGATTGTGATCCAATTTTGCATATTTTACCATATCATTCCTATGCATTTTTGCAAATAAAAATATGATTTTTACTCATATTCTCTCTATTTTTGCAGGTCCACATCTGAAATAAGAAAAAGCCCAAAATCTCTTTAATTAGCAATAATTAAACGAGATTAATTCAAAGCCCAAAAAAGAGCCAAGATTAAACCCAGGATCTAGAGAATTCTACACGCCAGCTCAAGATTCTAGAAGGCCACGTGGATAACAACCTCGTAACAAACTTGTAACAAAAATCTGGGATCCAACGGCCACAAAAGTGCCGCAATTTGCCGCCAAATTACCGCAAAATCTGGGCCGTTGAGTCCCAGATTTCTGCCACCTGTTCATCTTCTGGAGAATTCTCTCTGAGGCTATAAATACTGGACCAAGGACCTGCGAAAAAAGGGGGAACAGAGAAGAGAGAGGAGAAATTAGGGGAAAGTCTTGTATTTTGTTTTAGTATTCTCTAGGTTTTAGTCTCCCTCTTCTTCCTCCCTAGAAATTCTGCAAAAGAGAGTTGTAAGAGAGAGAAAGCTTGTGTACACCAAGGAGTGACAACTTGTGAAGCAAGGATTGATCCATTCTCTTCTTCTCTACTTGAGCATTTTCTAGTATTACTTGCTTTCTTTACTTCTAGCTTAACTTTACTTGCAATTTTATTCATGCTTTGCTTTTCTTCTCTTGTAATGGCTAGTAGCTAACTTTTCTACCATGAACTAGCTAAACCACTAACCTTGCTAACTACTAACTCATGGGTGATTGCTATCTTTAATCTTGCAAGTTGTATGGTCTTCTCTTCTCCGATGGGTTACTTTCATTGCTTGGCAAGTTCTTATTATAATTCTCCATATGATTCATGTGTGCCTCATTTAGAGCCTTGTCTTTAGAACAAGTGCCTTGATGGAACATGGAGATGGATCACCAAACATATGCTATTTGTTGTACAACTTCTTTACTTCAATTAATGAATGTTGTATCTTCTTCCTTAGCATCCCTTGAGTGTCGCCTTTTGATTCCATTATTGAAAGTCTATCTTGTAGGCCAATGACATCTATGAGGCTACAAGACAAGTCCAAGTATGATCATCCGTCATCAAAGTGGGAAAGTAATTAGACCAACACGCAAGACAAATCTTTGCCGATGAATCAACATGAGGCATGCATTCACCATCACGGAGTTTAGTAAGTTTTAGCAAGGTAGTAAGGTTAGCTAGTCATGGTTTTCTCCATCTTAAAAGTCTTCTTCAAAGTTTTCTTTCTTTTAGTTGTAATTCCAAAGCCAATCTTCTTTTTGATTTCTTTTCCTTTTATTTCCATCATGCACAAAGCCACTTCGGCAGTTACAGGGTTGTTGGAGCCCGGATTTCTCTCCAACAATCAGGGCTCTAGATCCTTCTCTCTGAGGCTATAAATACAGGACCAGGGCTTGCACAAAAAAGTGTGGAAGAGAGATTAGAGATTAGAGATTCGATGCTTGTATTTCTCTAGGTTTTTTGTAGTACTCTAGATCTTCTTCCTCCCTAGAAATTCTGCAAAAGAGAGTTTTAAGAGAGAGAAAGCTTGTGTACACCAAGGAGTGACAACTTGTGAAGCAAGGATTGATCCATTCTCTTCTTCTCTACTTGAGCATTTTCTAGTATTACTTGCTTTCTTTACTTCTAGCTTTACTTTACTTGCAATTTTATTCATGCTTTGCTTTTCTTCTCTTGTAATGGCTAGTAGCTAACTTTTCTACCATGAACTAGCTAAACCACTAACCTTGCTAACTACTAACTCATGGGTGATTGCTATCTTTAATCTTGCAAGTTGTATGGTCTTCTCTTCTCCGATGGGTTACTTTCATTGCTTGGCAAGTTCTTGTTATAATTCTCCATATGATTCATGTGTGCCTCATTTAGAGCCTTGTCTTTAGAACAAGTGCCTTGATGGAACATGGAGATGGATCACCAAACATATGCTATTTGTTGTACTACTTCTTTACTTCAATTAATGAATGTTGTATCTTCTTCCTTAGCATCCCTTGAGTGTCGCTCTTTTGATTCCATTATTGAAAGTCTATCTTGTAGGCCAATGACATCTATGAGGCTACAAGACAAGTCCAAGTATGATCATCCGTCATCAAAGTGGGAAAGTAATTAAACCAACACGCAAGACAAATCTTTGCCGATGAATCAACATGAGGCATGCATTCACCATCACGGAGTTTAGTAAGTTTTAGCAAGGTAGTAAGGTTAGCTAGTCATGGTTTTCTCCATCTTAAAAGTCTTCTTCAAAGTTTTCTTTCTTTTAGTTGTAATTCCAAAGCCAATCTTCTTTTTGATTTCTTTTCCTTTTATTTCCATCATGCACAAAGCCACTTCGGCAGTTACAAGGTTGTTGGAGCCCGGATTTCTCTCCAACAATCAGGGCTCTATATCCTTCTCTCTGAGGCTATAAATACAGGACCAGGGCTTGCGCAAAAAAGTGTGGAAGAGAGATTAGAGATTAGAGATTAGATGCTTGTATTTCTCTAGGATTTTTGTAGTACTCTAGATCTTCTTCCTCCCTAGAAATTCTGCAAAAGAGAGTTTTAAGAGAGAGAAAGCTTGTGTACACCAAGGAGTGACAACTTGTGAAGCAAGGATTCATCCATTCTCTTCTCTCTACTTGAGCATTTTCTAGTATTACTTGCTTTCTTTACTTCTAATTTTACTTTACTTGCTTTTTAATTCATGCTTTGCTTTTCTTTTGTAATGGCTAGTAGCTAATTCTTTCTTCTCATGTCTAGCTAACTACTTACCTTGCTAACTACTAACTCATGGGTGATTGCTATCTTTAATCTTGCAAGTTGTATGGTCTTCTCTTCTCCGATGGGTTACTTTCATTGCTTGGCAAGTATCTTGTTGTAATTCTCCATATGATTCATGTGTGCCTAATTTAGAGCCTTGTCTAGAACAAGTGCCTTGATGGAACATGGAGATGGATCACCAATATGCTATTTGTTGTACAACTTCTTTATGTCCATTAATGAATGTTGTATCCTATTCCTTAGCATCCCTTGAGTGTAGCTCTTTTGATTCCATTATTGAAAGTCTATCTTGTAGGCCAATGACATCTATGAGGCTACAAGACAAGTCCAAGAATGATCACCCGTCATCCAAGTGGGAAAGTAATTAGACCAACACGCAAGACAAATCTTTGCCGATGAATCAACATGAGGCATGCATTCACCATCACGGAGTTTAGTAAGTTTAGCAAGGAAGTAAGGTTAGCTAGTCATGGTTTTCTCATCTTTAAAGTCTTCTTCAAAGTTTTCTTTCTTTTAGTTCTAGTTCCAAAGCCAATCTTGTTTTGATTTCTTTTCATTTTTCCATAATGAACAAATCCACCCATTCTTTCATATTCTTTTCCATGCTTCTTGCATTTGTGTAAATACAAAGAAGAATCTTCGTTTTCTTTCTTCACTACGAACCGTAACGCTTCCATCGCAAGCTCTCCCTGAGAATCGACTCGGTATAGCCCATGCTATAACGGAGATAGGAAAGGGTACATTAATCATTTGGAATACATTTGTGGAGTGATCAAAGCACTTGAGGTTGAATCTAAACCTTCTCTCTTTTTATTGCAAAAACTTCACACTATCTTTCCCGTCTAATCAGTAGGCTACATGAACCAAAAGAGAATTACACCGGATCGGGCACATAGATCAGCTTTCTCCACTCATTCCTATCGAGAAATATGCCTTCACTAAGATCTTTAGCCTCTATATCTTGTCGTATTACCTCCATCCATGTTTTCTTCGGTCTCCCCTGCGCTCTTTTAACTTGCCCTAATTTGATACGTTCTACTTACCGGACTGGTGCATCTGTTGGTCTACGTCGTACATGACCAAACCATCGTAGGAGGTTTTCTCTCATCTTCTCTTCTATAGAGGCTACGCCTATCTTAGTACGAATATCCTCATTTCTCACCTTATCTCTCCTCATGTTACCACACATCCAACGAAACATGCACATCTCTACTACACTCATCTTCTAGGCATGAATTTCTTTATAGCCCAACATTTTGTGCCATATAACAAAGATGGCCTAATAGCAGTCCGATAATACTTTCCCTTCAGTCATAACGGAATATTACGATCACATAAAACTCCTGTTGCGTTCCTCTATTTCAACCAGCCGGCTTGGATTCTATGGTTGACATCACTATTGATCTCCCCATTCTTTTGGATAATAGAATTCAAGTAGTTAAAGTGACTGCTCATCAGTATTTCTTGACCATCTACTGTCACAATACTATAATCTAGATTTCCTATTTACTGAATTTACACTTCATATACTCTGTTTTGGTCCTACTTAATCTAAAACCTCGAGATTCTAGAGTTTGCCTCCATAACTTCAATTTTGCATTTACCCCAGCTATCGTTTCATCGACTAGGAAAATATCATCAGCAAATAGCATGCACCATGGTATTTCATCCTGAATAGCTCTAGTAAGCTCATCCATTACTATAGAAAATAAAAATGGACTCTATGCAAATTCTTGATGCAATCCAATTGTGATAGAAAAATTACTTGTTATGCTTCCACAAGTTCTGACATTTGTCATTACTCCATCGTACATATCTCTGATTATGTCAATATATTTGATGGGGACTTCCTTTTTCATCAATGTCCACCATAATACCTCTCTTAGCACCTTATCATAAGCTTTTTTCAAATCAATAAAGACCATATGCAAATTTCCCTTCCTCTCTCGAAATCGCTCTATAAGTTGACGAAGTAAATGAATAGCCTCTGTCGTCGATCGTCTCAGCATGAACCCAAACTGGTTCTCTGATATTTTAACATTCTGTCTTAACCTATGTTTAATTACCCTTTCCTAAAGTTTCATTATGTAACACATGAGTTTTATTCCACGATAGTTTGAACAACTCTGGATATCACCCTTATTCTTACAGAGAGGTACTAGGGTACTATTCCTCCACTCATTTGGCATCTTTTTAGGTAGCCAGATCTTGTAAAGAGGTTTGTTAGCCATCTCACGCCCACCTCTCCTAAGCATCTCCATACCTCAATAGGAATTCCATCCGGGCCAACAGCTTTCCTTGATTTCATCCTCTTCAAGGCCTCTTTAACTTCAGATTCGCTAATTCTACGCATATAATTACGGTTCATATCTTGGCACTGAATTGTAAGGTCATCCAAATCTTGAGTAGAACTACCATTGAATAATTTATCAAAATGTTCTCTCCATCTTTTTTTGATTTCTTCATCTCAAAGTAAAACCTTCTGATCCTCATCTTTGACACACCTCACAGTACATAACTCTCTAGTCTTTCTCTCCCTTATTCGAGCAATTCTATATATATCCTTTTCAACTTCTTTAGTGTTCACATTCTCATACACTTCTTTGTACACTTTAGCTCTTACATTCTGAACAGCTTTCTTAGCCTCCTTCTTGGCTAGCTTATATCTCTCAAAACTCACTCCATCACAATTTTTCTTCAAATCTCTGTAAGAGTTCCGTTTGATCTTAATGGGAGCTTTTACCTCTTCATTCTACTATGATGTATCCTCACATGGTGGAGCACCACCCCGTGACTCACCAAGTACATTTTTAGCTACTCTTTTAATGCAACTAGCATTTTTGTTTCATATTGTATTGTGATCATCTTGAGCTTTCCAATCTGCTTCATGTACTACTAGATCTATAAAAACTCCTTGATTACCTTCTTTCAGCCGTCACCACTTAATCTTAGGATCTAACTTACGTTTAATCTTTCTAAATCTCCTTCTAATCTGGATATCTAAAATTAAGAGCCTATGTTGGGTTGCTACACTCACTCGGTACAACCTTACAATCCATAAAACAACATCTATCTACTTTTCTAGTTAAAAAGAAATCTATTTGGCTCGCACTTGATCCACTTCTAAAAGTGATCAAGTGAGACTCTCTCTTCCTAACCCAAGTATTCGCTAAAATCAAATCATAAGACAAAGTAAAATCTAGAATCGAGTTACCTGGTTCATTTCTTTCCCCAAAATTAAATCCTCCATGTACACTATCAAACCCATAACGACTAGTTCTTATATGCCCATTGAGGTCACTGCCTATGAAAAATTTTTCTCTAATGGGCATGCCTTACACTATCTCATCTAAATCCTCTCAAAATTGACGCTTATTGGACTCATCAAGTCCTACTTGTGGTGCATCGACACTAATAACATTAAAAATCTCCCTACCAAAAATAAATTTAATTAGTAAAATCCTATCACTCTTTCTCCTAACCTCCACTACATTCTCAAAGAATTGTTTATTCATGATCACACCCACCCCATTATGATTTCTATCTCTACTAGTACACCAAAGTTTATAACCTCAAAGCTATATAATTCTAGTTTTTTCACCTACCCACTTAGTTTTCTGCACACACAAAATACTAACATTCCATCTAACCATAGCATCAACTAATTCTACTAATCTACCTGTAAGAGAATCTATATTCCATGATGCTAACCTAATCCTATATTCATGAGCTAACTTTTTTATCCTCACTCGTTCATAAAAGTGTGGGAATCCTTACTCATTTGACACCACATCCGGGCGCCGATGTGGCGCATCGTTTCTGGACGACGACCTAGCAACCCTTACCCACTTTTCACTACACCCGGACTCCGATGCAGCATGTCACTCAGTAAAGAACGTCCCAACGAAATTTAATTCTTGGGTCATGTTCATAGATGAAAAAAACCACATGAAAATTTGATAATTAGTTTTACTATCGACGATTAGAATAGAAAATTGAAGAAATGAAGTTTTCCTTTTTTTTTGTTTTTGAATTTTGAGATTAGAAAATTTTAATTGGGAATTTTCTTTTCTCAACCATGTGGTGGTTTGATTGAGAAATCTCTTTTAATTAGATTGTTTTTATCAGTCAATGCTGACGATTTTCTATAAAGTGGCTCAATACTTGAATCCTATTTGAATTTTTTTTTCTAAAATTTAGCTTCTCTACTTCTAAAACAAAGGTGAGGATTTTCATGATAATCTAACATCTAAAGTTGCTTTCGGTGGAAACAGTATTAGTGCTTTTTTAGAAAGTATAGATGAGCTCTGATATTATACAGGGAAGATGAAGAGAAGTTACTCAAGCGCATCATGATGCAGGTCCTGATCCTCTCTTATCTTCTGTCCGATAATTTTTAACACTCAAAAAAAGTTCAAAAAAATCTCTTGCATGATAGTTTTAAACGTTAGGATTAGCTTTAATAGCACAGTTGGGCTTCGTAAAGAGTTGATTTAAGTCAGTGGAAACTTTGAAATTGCAATCATGAAGAAGCAAAAAAACCCTCTTTAAATGGTGACCTTGGTTTCAAGCTTCTACGTAGTTTAATCCAACAAGCTATTTATGCAAGTCATATAATTAATTCACTGTAGAAATTTGAGAAGTGAGTATTAGGCTCTGTGCCCTACACACTAAAGTTGCAGAGTCGTGTCTTGCATGTGTTAGACATGAGGCTGCTTGTAACAAGGAAATTATTAGTTTAAACTAGCATGTAATCTCATACCCAATTTCCGAAAAGATGTCAGACACTAGATCTGTCAGATAAAATATCATGTCGTATGAGTAGTTGTTTTCATTTAGACCATCTCCAACCCAACGCTCCATTTTGGAGCGTACTTTCGCTCCAAAATGGAGCGTTCACTAAAACTCTCTCCAACCCATCACTCCATTTTCCACTCCAAATGGAATATTCCCTACATATTTTATTATTTTTATTTTTATTATTGTATCAAATTTTTTATTATCAACATATTATGTGATAATTTAAGTAAATTGGGTTATATTATTAAAATAGTTTAAAATGTATTAAACTTTTTAATAATATTATATAATATTTAATATTTAACTTTAATAATCAATTAATATTTTTATTTATGAAATTAAGAAATTACTTTTTAATTCTACTATATTCAATTATAACAACTATGAAAATTTTAATAATATATTTAATTTTTAAATTAATTGAACTATTTTTCATTTAATTTATATAAAACAATATAAACACTAGACAATTGTACGAACGAGGTGAATCATAAATACAAAAGAAATTTATTTTACACTACGATTTTGCTAATGCACGACAAATTATAAATTTAAGCATAAAACAATTATTAACAATGAACAATACAGTCCAAACTTAAAATATAAAATAACATAATATTACAATATACTAGTCATCTGAATTTGTAAAATTCTCCCACAAATGCTCTATCAATGCATTACGAAGTTCAAAATGAGCATCTTTGTTCTTGATTTGTCTGTGTCGGGCAAGAAATTGTTCGATCTGGAAACTTTCGTCTGTCACCCATTCAACTTGCGGATCTGGAGCTTCCACTGCATCCATAATTGGTGCAGTTAAATCACGTTCATCTTCAATTATCATATTATGCAAGATAATACATGTTGTCATTATATCATGAAGCATATGGAAGCTCGACAACTTGAGATTTTAGAGAAAAGAGCAGCTGAGCGTCAACAATTGTTCTTTCCAACCTTTGATTATTTGAACAATCCAAGTGGAAGTGGAAGCGGAGGCAATTTAGGAGACTATTAGATTATATTTTAGCTTATTTGAATATCTGCTTTATTTAATGTCTCTGCTATTATGTTCCACGCTCTCTATGTTGTATTAGTTAAATTTATGTATTCGCAGCTATGTTATTGTATCTGTCAGTTTAATCAGCAATATATGTGACTTGTGTTTCGTTATAATTATCTTAATGTTGAATTATACGTGGTTCAGCTTGTAATAATTGTTAATTTTAAATTAGTAAATTTGACAATTTATAACTAAATAAAAAAATATTAAATGAATATAAAATGCAATCTTAAAATTAAAAACTTAATAAGATATATTGAATTAAACAAAGCAAAAATTATAAATTTTAAAAACTTAAAAAAATAAAATAAAAAAATTAATAAATAACAGAAATATAAAAATAAAATTTAAATTAAGCTTGCATTTTATATAAAACTAAAAACTAAACTTAAAAATCTAAACTTAAAAACTATAAATAATTTAAAATCTAAACTTAAAATCTAAACTAAACAAAAAAAATCTAAACTTAAAAACTAAAAACTATAAACAAACTAAACTAAAAAAACAAAAAAAAAAGCATTAAAAAATTAAAAAAAATGGCACCCGGCAAAATGCCGGGTGCTACAGTACCACGCCAAATCTGGCGTGGTACTGTAGCACCCGGCATTTTGTCGGGTGCTTTTTGGCGCCGGTTGGAGCCGGCGCCAGCCCAACTCACGCCAAAAATGGCGTGGGTTGGAGATGCTCTTAGTATATATGTACTTTTTATATTTTATTGTGTAATGTGTCCTATGAAATTACTCATTCAAGAGGATAGTATTTGTCGTATTCGTCGCTTTTGTCTCTATTCATTGTGACATTCTTATTGCAAATTGGTATGTGTTATAAATTCTTTTTCAAGTTTTTCTCTAAAGAATTCGTAAACTTGCTACTGATGTAATCTGTATTAATTGTATTGATGCGGACGGAGAAACGAAGCATAAGATCAACACGAGTTAGATCTCGTTCTAATGCTGGCGAATCCTAAAGAGATCTCCAGTTAGGGGTAACTGCTCAACTCCACGAGCAAGAACGACCCGAATCTGCGAGCTAAAAGGACCAACTAGAATGCACGAGCAAATATGAGAAAAAAACTCAAAAAGTTATTGATAAAAGTTGAATATAAAGATGAATACAAAATAAGAATACAAGGGCATTTATATAAGCTTACAAAAGATATATTCTATCTATGAAAGTTAAATTCAAAATACAGAAAAAGAAAGTTCAAAATAAAGAAAGTAAAAAATCTATAGGAATCCAAATTTGAAATCCAAAATAGAATCCTAAACAAACTCAGATACTCTATTACGTAATATGGCTATCGATAGCTGAAGGGTGTTGTCGACAGCCAAGGAGAAAACTGACAGGCCCTCACTGTCGGGAAAAGCCTGTCGACAGGCCAAGAGAGGGCACTGTCGACAGTTCTGAAAACTCTTGTCTCTCTAGAAAAGCCTGTCAACAATCCAAAAAAAGGGCTGTGGACAGGTCAAGTTATTTTGGCATGTTGTTTGTCTTGCCTTACTCTTTGGTCTCCTACATCATGTATACAATAACTGTAAGATTGCATACAAATTCTATGTTGGAAAGAGAGAGTTTACTGATGGGGAAGTTGATTAGGATCGTCGAGGGGTCGTCGAGTGATCGCCGAGGAAGTCGACGACGAAGACGAAGGAAAACAGCAGCAGAAAACAAGCAGCAGCAGCAGAACAGGTTCAGCGGTCGACCGGGCCGGTCGACCGCACATGCACAACGTGCACAGTGTCAGAGACCGGTCGACAACCCGGTCGACCGGAATGTCTGACTGAACAAGACCCAACTCTCGGTTGTTTTCGGTCGACCGGCCGGTCGACCGAGGTGGAGGTCGGTCGACCGGGCCGGTCGACCGACAGTCGGGTTTGGGCGGAAATTTGCAGTTCGGAAACCTGTTATATTTAAGGGCTGCTATTGTTTTCTAGGGTTTGTATCTTGTAGAAGATCCTGGAGAAGAAACTGCTGGAGCTCTCTTGCATTCAAAGAGGCTGCCAACAAGTGTAATCATCTTCCTAATATAAATCTCTCCATTGATTGCCCCGAGGACGTAGGCACGTTGGCCGAACCTCGTTAAATCTCGTTTTTGCGATTGATTTGTTCTTCTTGGATTTGTTAGATTGTTCTTTGTGGTTGAGATCTGTTGGATCCTCTATTGGTTGTTGTCGGTGCGCACAACAAGTGGTATCAGAGCATCCAGGTTGCTCTTTGGGATTTCTGAGGATTCGGAGGGCTCGAGATCGGATCCGGTGGAGATCGTGTGTCGATCTCAGATCTGAGGTATTGGGTGTTCAAGGAGATCGTGTGTCGATCTAAGAAGGACTCAAGGAGGGCTCGTGGAATCCGTGGTGGAGTAGATCTGGTGAGAAACTCGACCTAGGGTTTCAAGGGACAGGTAAAAATCCTATTTTTTATCTGAGTAGAGATCTATTTCAAAGTTGGTT
This sequence comes from Agave tequilana, assembly GCA_038442645.1. Classification (NCBI taxonomy): domain Eukaryota; kingdom Viridiplantae; phylum Streptophyta; class Magnoliopsida; order Asparagales; family Asparagaceae; genus Agave; species Agave tequilana. The sequence continues at coordinate 21,544 of JAVJIF010009246.1, read as the reverse complement.
GATCTTCCGCATAGATAGAGAATCAGGGAAAATCTCAATGGCAGAAGAAACTACATCAGTTAAGACAATGAACAATCACCCAAGGATTGAAGTTGTTAAGTTTAATGGGACTAACAATTTCGGAATGTGGAGATGCGAGGTTATGGATGCGCTGAATGCATCAAACCTCGAAGACACTCTCCTACTGGCGAAGAAGAAGAACACGACCACTGATGAAGAGTGGGCGAAGATGAATAGGTCGGCATGTGGCTTGATACGTTCATGCTTGTCGCAAGACATCAAATATCTTGCACAACATGAGACGTCGGCAAAGAAGCTGTGGGACACCCTTGCTAAGAAATACCTGACTAAGAGCGTGGAGTCTAGGTTGCAGCTTAAGAGTAAGCTGTATCAGTTCAGGATGCAGAGGGGAAGCACAGTAAACGAGCACATCAACCGATTCACAAAGCTTCTTACAGATCTGATAAATGTGGATGTCGTGGTAGAAGAGGAAGATAAGGCGGTCATCTTTCTGAATTCACTCCCTGCAGAGGAGTACGAGACATTCACACTGACCTTCATTAATGGAAGGCAGACCTTGGATTATGATGAGGTGTCGTCTGCATTGATGAGTTATGACACAAGGAAGAATGAGAGGCATCCTTCACAGTCAAGCTCAGTGGCGGAGGCATTGGAAGTAAGAAGCAGAAGTTCATCGCGGAAGGGCAAGGAGGTGAGAGGAAGATCGAAGTCCAGGTCGGGCTATAGGGATCTGAGGAAGGATCAGTGCATTTTCTGCCGAGAGATAGGGCACTGGAAAGTGGACTGTCCGAAGTTCAAGGGGAAGAAGAAGGAGTCGAAGGCTGAAACAAATCTTGCAAAAGTGACGAATACTCAGAGGAGCAGGTCACAGGTGGATGGAGCAGATTCGGACTCGTCAGGTTTCTCGTTTTCTGTCAGTTCTCCCATTATTGGTAACTCATGGAAAGATGAGTGGATTCTAGATACAGGTACAACATACCATGCGTGCCCTAACCGGGACTGGTTTTCCAACTTTGAGCAGCTGGAGGGGTGTTCGGTCGTTATGGGCGACGATCACTCATGTAGCGTGGAGGGTGTAGGTACAATCCGAATCAGGATGTTTGATGGGATGGAAAGGGAGCTGAAAGGAGTGAGGTATGTACCTCAGTTGAAGAGAAATCTAATCTCCGTGGGAACTTTGGAAGCATCGGGCATGGTGATATCTGTTCGAGATGGTGATCTCAGGATGATCAAGGCTCGATGGTGGTGATGAAGGGCGTCCGCCGAGGAAATCTCTACTACTTGAAGGGTAGTACGATTACAGATCAGGTGGAGACTTCAAGTTCTTCAGATAAAGGTGGCCCGAAGGACTTGCAGGGAAAGGTCGGACACGAAGATGGAAGGTCTTTGCAAGCTCCTGCAAAGAAGGAATCCATGGAAGGTGCTGCTACCTGCAAGTTGGAAGGTGGACACAGCGTTCTGGACAAGAAGACGGTGAGATTCAGCACCAATACTCACCACAATGAAGGTCTTCTTGATCGTGTTCACGTGAGTGTATGGGGACCTACTAAGACGGCATCGCTTGGAGGTCACATGTACTTTGTCTCTTTCATTGATTGTTCATCTAGGCAGTTGTGGATATATCCTATGAGACAAAGGGGTGAAGCCCTAGATGTGTTGAGGAAGTGGAGAGGAAGAATGGAGAGGCAGATAGGTAGGAAGATAAAGGAGCTTCATATTGGTAATGTTGGAAAAGACATTGACCGATTCCTACAGTTTGGCCAGAACACAGGGATTGCTACTCACTTCTCAACAGGTACAGATGGGTTGGCTAAAGAGATAGTCCGTTCCTTGCTGGAGGAGGTTCGGAAGTTATTGTCTAATTCAGGATTGGACAAGTCGCTTTGGACTGAGGCGACTGAGTATGCTAGCCATCTCAGGAACAGATCGACTGCAATAGGAGGTAAAGCTCCATTGGGAACTTGGTCTGAAAAATTTGCTCAAGATCATGGTGTGCTGCGGGAGTTTGGAAGTCCGGCCTACTTCAGTGCCAAGAATGGCAAGGTAAATCCGCGAGCAAAGAGGTTTGTCTATTTGGGTGTCAAGGGAAACAACTACAGGTTGTGGGACCCGAAGACAAGAAGATCGTGATGAGCAGGAATGTCACTTTTGGAGAGACTTCAGTGTTGAAGTCCATCGTCTCTCAGCAGGTAGAGAGGACGAAGACCAAGGGAAGATTGCAGCGGGTGGAGGTTGATGCTACTCCATCATCTCCAGTTGGTTCGGCATCAAAGGATACTTCAGCGGAGGTGACACCGGGTGGAGTTCATGATACCAAAGGTGATGCTGAACAGATTGACGACATTGTTGAGGATGTCGAGTTATTTGCAGCAAATGGAACCAAGGGAAAACCACGTTCGTGGTTAAAGAAGCATGGATCTCAAGCTTGTGATATCGACAAGCTGAAGTTGAAGGCCGTTGTCCTCCATGATGGTCGGGAAGAGGTTCATATGACTCGGTCTGACAGGTTTGCTGCTGCAGATACAGGTACCATAATTTGAGCTTGTTGAAGCTCATTCAAATGAACTACGGTTGGCTTGATCCTTTGGGCAAAGGTACGTAGGCAGCCGTAAAGGCGCAGCCATTTGGTGATGCAACTCTTATGAATCTATTTGGGTTCTCGAGAAGCTGTTTAGATCTTCACGTAGAGATGAAGAGTTGTGGCCGGTTGAAGCTTCACGTAGAGGTGGAGAGGCTTCACGTAGAGGTGAAGCGTTGTGGCCAGTTGGACTTCACGGAGTGGTGAGGTGTTGTAGTCTCGATGAACAGGTGATCTTCCGGTGAGAAGATGTTGAGCTTGCATAAGGAGTGGTATGCATCCAGTTGAAGCCGATGATGCTTGGTGTGTTCTACGCAGACTTGGTTGGACCGTCAGTGGAAGAAAGGTAGACTAGATAGAGCTAGTCAGTGGAGAGTCAGTGTTGGCTCATGAAGAAATCTTCGTGAGGTCACGAAGTTGCGGAGTAGAAGCCACAGTATGGTGATCGGCAGGTATGAAAATTCTCCTAAGGTGAAGTGCAGGGAAGGCATGTACGTTGTTTTCCAGTGGACAGTTGAGCCAAAGACTCCAAGCCGAGATCGTGTGTCGATTTCGCCGAGATCGTGTGTCGATTTCGTCCGGTGCGCGCAAGCCGAGATCGTGTGTCGATTTCGCCGAGATCGTGTGTCGATTTCGCCAGGTGATGGACTGGAGTTCGTTGGAGATCGGCTCAGATTTTAGGAAAAATCTTCGCCGAGGTGGAGAATTGTTGGAAAGAGAGAGTTTACTGATGGGGAGTTGATTAGGATCGTCAAGGGGTCGTCGAGTGATCGCCGAGGAAGTCGACGACGAAGACGAAGGAAAACAGCAGCAGAAAACAAGCAGCAGCAGCAGAACAGGTTCAGCGGTCGACCGGGCCGGTCGACCGCACATGCACAACGTGCACAGTGTCAGAGACCGGTCGACCGCCCGGTCGACCGGAATGTCTGACTGAACAAGACCCAACTCTCGGTTGTTTTCGGTCGACCGGCCGGTCGACCGAGGTGGAGGTCGGTCGACCGGGCCGGTCGACCGACAGTCGGGTTTGGGCGGAAATCTGCAGTTCGGAAACCTGTTGTATTTAAGGGCTGCTATTGTTTTCTAGGGTTTGTATCTTGTAGAAGATCCTGGAGAAGAAACTGCTGGAGCTCTCTTGCATTCAAAGAGGCTGCCAACAAGTGTAATCATCTTCCTAATATAAATCTCTCCATTGATTGCCCCGAGGACGTAGGCACGTTGGCCGAACCTCGTTAAATCTCGTTTTTGCGATTGATTTGTTCTTCTTGGATTTGTTAGATGTTGGCCCAATGGCCTTCCACTCTAGTTTTGATGATGATCAACACTCATGTAGTTATGTTTACTAATATTCTTGTGTTTCTAAGTTTCAGATCATTAACAGGATATTAGTTGGTGATTAGCTTCAACAAGATGATTAGAAGCTTATCATGGTGATTCCGGTGCCAAAGCTTAAAGATCATACCTTTGCACTTGGAGAATCACGGAGTTTTGGAGCAAGTCTACTTGAAGATGAAGATCGTCAAGAAGACTTAGGTATCCTAGTTTAGATAGTGTTTTAGATCTATTTGTAAAGCTTAGTTTAGTTGATATGCTCAAGTGCACAAAACACACACGTTTCATGATTTGGTTTTTGGTTTCATGAATAATAGATCAAAACAAGTTTACCTTATACCTATGTATATTAGATATGTTCTAGATATACATACATGCTTTAAACTTGCTAGACAAACTTATTTTGACTATCCTATTCATGTTTTGAAAAATTCTAGTTTGATAAAATACAAGTTTTGTTTTTGATAAAATTGGCAAGACACAAAAATGAATTGATATGATTGATATATGTCTTGAAATTTTTATCACAAGTTTGGTTATCAAAGTAAAATGATATAAACAAGTTTTAGAAAAACATATTTTTAGAAAAACAGTTTTTATTGTGATTAAAACTATTTTTTAGATTTACTGTGAATTTATGGGATTTTTATTGAGTGAAAAGACCTATTTTCAAATCCCGTATCTGTGCAGAACTGAGGACTGACTGACAGGGCAAGTCGGTCGACCGGACCGGTCGACCGCACCATAGGCCGGTCGACGGGACGGTCGACCGACGTGCACAAGTCTGTGCACGTTTTGGAGTCTCTGGGACGGTCGACCGGGCTGGTCGACCGAGATGAGAGTTCTGCTCTCAGGATGTTTCGGTCGACCGGGCCGGTCGACCGCTATTGCCCAACGGTCACATTTTTGACCGTTGGCGGTCGACCGGGCCGGTCGACCGATGCCTGTCAGAGCTGCCAGCTCAGCCTAACGGCTAGTTTATATAGGGGCTATATAAACCCCATCTCTTTGGGGATTTTGGCCAAGTTTTTTAAGGAGAAAAATTTCTGGTTTCTAGAGGTTTTAAAACAAGTTTTCAAAAGTGTTTGGGGCTTTAATTCTTCAATCTTTATTGTTTTAGGTTTTTGGAAAAATCAAAGAAAAGAATATTTTGGGAGATTTGTCTTGATTTTCATTCTATATCTTTTGGAAGGATTTTCCCAAGTGATTTTCTTTGTTGCTAGTTTTCCAAACACCTAGTTTTCCACACTTGAGCTATCTTCTATCCTAAACTATTAGGATCTTGTTTTTGTGGAAAAAGATAAGAGAAAAAGAAAGAGAAGTGTTTGAGGTTGTTTGTTGTAAACCTCATTGTTGTAAACACCCTTATATTTGTGAATCCCTCTTCGGTAGAGGTGATCGGGTGATTGTGTTGTGGATCCCTCTTAGGTAGAGGTGATAGAGTTTGGTTGTGAGCCTCTTCGGTAGAGGTGTGTGGATTGGTTGTTGTATTGGCTACGGGCCTTACCCCTCGGTTGTGAGGTGGTTGTTTGAGAGAGGAGTTTGATACTCCTAGAGTTGTAAGAAATCCTCTTTGGTAGAGGTTCCCTCGGTGGGAGTTGAGATAGTGGAAATCCTACACGGTGGTGTAGGCGGGGATGTAGAGCAAGGTGCTCGAACCTCGAAACAAATCTCGGTGTTTGCGTATTGATCCATTGTCTCTCTAACTCTCTCTCTTATATTTGTGCAAAGCATCATATTCATATCATATCATATTTGCTTGTGTTGTGCATATTTCATATTGCCTTGCATTTATTCATATTGCTATTCATTCTTATATGCTTGGCTTGATTGTGTGTATTTTATATTGCTTGGATTGCTTGTGTGTGTGTGCCTAACTTATACTCATCTAACAAGAGCTTCACATAGCACCTCAACCCATTTCAAGGGGAATCAAGGGGAGTTAGTCCAGAGCCTCGCAAGGGGAATTCGGCTACACTTGTTGTATTGTATTAGTTTGTGCATAATTTGCATTAGCTTCCGCATTTAGCGCACTTGGTTTGCATTTAGTTTCTTAGATTAGCACTTACACCTATTCACCCCCCTCTAGGTGTTTTTCATTAGATTGTTCTTTGTGGTTGAGATCTGTTGGATCCTCTATTGGTTGTTGTCGGTGCGCACAACATTCTAATGTTGGGGAGAAACTATATATAACAGCTTAAACATCTTAAATGAACGGTCAAAATAGTGAGTTGGTTAGTTTAACAGTGTATAATATTCGAAACCTAAACAAAAATTGGTGTATGGGATTTTTTAAATGTTTAGATCATGATCAAATGGTGGGATCGAAAATTTTATGTTTAAAGTCATAAATCTAAGTAAAATGCTATTTTCAGCCGTCCATTTTACGCCTAGTTGATGGATGGTCAAAAAAGTATTCAAAACACTTGATTTTTAGTTACTTTAAACAATGTAGATCAATTTGAATGTAGTGGATCTTGTATTTGAATGTCATAAGATTGAATTTGAGTGAGAAATATTCGAGTTCAAATTCTTTCGCATGTACTCAAGTATATATATCAGTCTGTTGCTCTGATAGCCTCATGTGTTCAGTCTTATGCAGTACATTCTAAACTTAAATATTACATAAAACTTCAATTTACAAGATAATAAAGTTTGAACCCATGACCTGTTAACAAAACCCGTAACGAGGCCTTGAACTTGGCACCTCCAATTTTCCAATCCAACCCTCTCACAACTGAGCCGGTCTCAGTGGCACTAGAAATATTATCTTATACTTGCTAAAATATTACATGAATAAATATTTTAAAGTGGATTATAAAGTTCATTTACACATTTGATGATAGAACAAAAGATTTTTTTGGTAGGACCCCTCCTTCACAAGTAAGAGAAGTCAAGTTCAATTTTCACAGTTGTCGGACAAAAAATTTAATTTAAATATTGTGTTGAGTACGTATGCATAGAAAGAAGTGTAACCTCTGTCCTCTTGCCAAGAAGAACATTTTATGATAGACCGGACCTGAAAATCTAACTCCTCGGAATCAGGATTACACCAAGCTTTATATGATGAATGAATTTGGGCCAAGCTGGGGTCGTGTTATACCGGCCGGTGATCATAAATAAATTATTAGGAACATCTATAATGTACAGTAATGGAGCGAGTGAATGAAGGCGGTGATCGTGGCTCGGTCGGCGGCGATCCTAATGGGCGAGCGATGGAGCATATCCTAGCAATTCTCCAGAAGGATGGATCTAATGAAGTGGGGAGGTCGTATCAAGTGGCAATGAAGGATGGCAGAAGAAAAGGCAAGATTGATGGTAAGGTGTCCGAGGATGAAGTAGGTAGCTCGTCTGCAATCGGTGTTCTCGGATAAGGTCACTATATCCAAGGAGGAGATTAATGAGGCGAGGGAGCAGTGGAAGCTATCGTTGGTTGGGCGTTTTCTGGGGAAGCGAATGGACTCAAATTTTATAGCTAGAAAATTGGGCGAGCAATGGAAAACGACCGGAGACGTAGACCTCATTCCGTGGGGCTGGGGGCTATTACATCTTCAAGTTCATGGCGGAGGAAGATCTTCGTCAAGTATTAACTTGGGGGGCCAGTTGAGATTAATATGCGTACCAAAGCGCTACAAAGGGGCCCTTATGCTAGGGCTTGTGTAGAGATTGATCTCTCAATGCCATTATCTCCCGGTATGACAGTGGCTATTGAAGGAGAGGAGTGGTCTGATTTTGGCAAGATTTTGTCTATGAAAATGTTGGAGTTTATTGTTTTGAGTGTGGTCGGATTGGCCACCGAAGGAACGAATGCTGCGAGCAAAGAATGGCATCTGGGGCAACATGAGTAGCCAAGATGAATGGAGTTGCGGTGGGAGCTGGGAGCTCCGCTGGGACAGGGGGTTCTGATCCTAATCAAGCAGGTGAACCAACAAGAGGTTCGAGCGGCGATAATCAGAGCTGGTCGGGGCCATTTGGAGCTTGGATGCAGGTTAGAAGCCAGAACAGGAGGAGGAAGACGAAACAGTTCATTTGAACCGAGAGTGGCTGCAGCTAGACCGGTGGTTCGAACTGGTGAAGAAAGGCGTGAAGAAGTGATTGACAAGATGTGGCCCAATAGGTCAATGTCTCAGGCCGGCCAGACCCTTAGGCCAATGAGGCCTTGGCCTGGGGCCCAGGCCAAGAGGGGGCCCAAAAATTGAATTTCTACGTGCCTATATTTATTAACACTTTTAATGTGGAGCGTTTGGGCCTGAGCAAAGGCAATTCGAAAATCAAAAAAAAAAAAAAAAAATTACCAATAACTGCATAACTGAACAGGCACACCTTGAGCAGGGAACTATCGATCCTGACCTCTCTCCAAAATTTCACTATTCCAACAGTAACTCTCTCCCTCTCAAGATCTCATTTCAATTGAGTTCACTCTCTCTCTCTCTCTCTCACCCCCCAAGCCTCTGCCGATCTGCGTCTGTCCCAATTTCGGCCATCGCCGCCGCGGCCTGTTCCTCGCCGCCGGCGACGCGCCGACGCGAGTCTCGACTTTCTCGAATTGCTCGCCAGCTTTGAGAGTGCATAAAGAATCAAAGATCTACGTATTTGACTCAAGGGCAAACAATTAAAGGTTAGCAATCCGCTGCTAGTTTAGATAATCTCCTGCTAATTTAGTAATTTTGCTGCTGTCATGCCTGTGTCATATAGAATTAGCTGAACATCAAATCTGTTTCTCTATTAAAAAGCACGGACACATACATGACGACATGGATACAACACGGTGCACACCACACGCCACAAACTCTGAAATATAATACATGAAAACGCAATGTTTGACAAGAGTGTTATGTCTAACAATGGTGCCTGAGTCCCTGTATCTGACACGAGATACAGCTTTGCAACAGAGGTTCATTTTGTGAAACTGTTTTTGAGGACACTCTAGTTACAAATCTTGTTATTTCACTATCAAATTAATTTGCTTGTTCAGTTACAAAAAAGAACATGTCACTATGAAATGTAAAAATTGGTCAGTAAATTCCACAAAGTTCTGATCCATTATGCTCTCTTTTTTTGTTTCAAAATTTAAGTAGTTAATAATCATGGGAAAAAAGGCATTTAAAGAAAAGTGTCTTCATGCTTATCACCATTACTAGTTTTGGGATCAAACTTATAATGATGGTTTATAAGGATTAGAAGCAAGTATAACTTCTCATCGTAATGACCTTACAAAATTTGAGATTCTATATTGTCAATCCATTCATGTTGGTAATTATTTTTAGTGTTTAATGTTTCAGTGATTTTCAACGGCTCTCTCAAATCGCATCGCTAGAGTCTCCTCCTGCGGCTGATCGGCTCTTTAAGTCTCTTCTTCCGGTGATATTGTTCTATATTTATTTTTTTCCCTCCAGTAACAGTTATTTTAGCATAATCTTATTAAGTTATTGCATTGGGTGCTTGTTTCATTTTGTAAGTATTTAAATTTTGAATATGTCTACTAGAAAATACGAATCCGGGTATGAAAAACGGAAAAAAAAAGAGGAGAGTAGAAGAATTTATACAGTCTCAAAAAGGAGCTCTTGATAAATTTGTTACAAATGATAAAAAAGAAAATAATACAATAATTTTACAAAAAGAAGATTTAATAATAGAACAATCAATCTCTTTAGCAGAACTAGAAAGAAATGAAATAACAATAGAAAATGAGAACAATGAGCCCGTACGATGGACAGAAATGTTAGATTCTAATCCTATTGATATTTATGACCCCGGACAATGGAATGAAATTGATTCAAAATTACGAGATTTATTGGTGGAAAGAGATCCAGTTAGAGATAATAATTTAAACTACCCTAAAGATGAAAACAATAGACATTTTTCTAATGCACATTACATTCGAAAATTATCAAATGGGGAGAAACATGATAGGAATTGGTTAGTGTATTAAAAAAAATTGAATAAAGCATATTGTTCTTGTTGTAAATTATTTAACTCTAATTATAACACTAGTCAATTAGCTAATGAAGGAAGTAACGATTGGAAAAATCTAAGCTCTAAACTTAAAAATCATGAGATAACTAGTAAACATATTACTAACATGAATGTTTGGGTTGAATTAGAATTAAGATTGTTAAAAAATATGACAATTGATAAAAATCTTCAAGAACAAATTAACAAAGAAAAAGACCATTGGCAAAGAGTGTTAATAAGAATTATTGCTGTTACAGAAACTCTTGCTAAAAATAATCTAGCATTTCGTGGAAAAAATGAAAAAATCTATCAAGAAAATAATGAAAACTTTTTGAGCTTGATTGAAATGATTGCAAAATTTGATCCAATAATGTAAGAACATATTAGACGTATTCAAAATGGTGAAATTCATAATCATTATCTTGGCTATAATATACAAAACGAATTAATACAAATGCTGTCTTTTGAGACTAAGAATATAATTATTAAAAATATTAAAAATTCAAAATATTTCTCAATTATACTTGATTGTACCCCCGATGCAAGTCATCAAGAGCAAATGACTCTTGTAGTACGATGTGTTGATATTTCAACAACTCCAACTAAAATTGAAGAATATTTTTTAGGCTTTTTGGAAGTACATGATACTTCTGGAAAAGGTCTTTTTGATGAACTTATAAATGTATTAAAAGTTCTTGAACTTGATATTAGTGATATAAGAGGACAAGGGTATGATAATGGATCAAATATGAAAGGAAAACATCAAGGTGTGCAAAAAAGACTATTAGATATAAATCCTAGAGCATTTTATACACCATGTGGTTGTCATAATCTTAACCTAGTACTTTGTGATATGGCTAATTCTTGTCCTAAAGCTATATCTTTTTTTGGAGTTGTGCAACGTATATATACTTTATTTTCTTCTTCAACAAAACGGTGGAAAATTTTACAAGATAATATTTCTTCTTTAACTGTCAAGTCCTTATCTCAAACACGTTGGGAAAGTCGCATTGAAAGTGTCAAGGCGATAAGGTTTCAATGTCCACAAATAAGAGATGCCTTACTTCAATTAGCAAAACTTAGTGATGATCCTAAAACATGTAGTGAAGCTAAATGTTTAGTAACTTATGAGATTGAAAATTTTGAATTTTTATTGGGAATGACTATTTGGTATGACATTTTATTTGCTGTTAACTCAGTTAGTAAGAGTTTACAATTTAAAGATATGCAAATTGGTATAGCTATAGATCAATTAAATGGTCTTATTATTTTTTTGAAAAAATATAGAGAAGTTGGATTCATATCTGCTTTGATTTCAGCTAAAGAAATCGCGGCCGAAATGGATATAGAACCCATATTCCATGAAAAACGTATAATTCGTAGGAAAAAATAATTTGATGAGAATATCAATGATGAAGTAGTGCTATCACCTGAAGAATTTTTAGAGTTAATTATTTCATATATATAGTAGATAAAGCAATTTCTTCAGTTGAGAGTAGATTTGAACAATTTAAGTTGTATGAAGATATTTTTGGGTTTCTATTCAATGTTCATAAATTAAAATTATTAGATGATGATAATTTGAAGAAAATTGTCTTAAACTTGAAAGATTTCTAAAGCATGATCTAGTTTATGATGTTGATGGTTTAGATTTATTTTTAGAATTAAAAGCCATAAGAGAAGTTTTACAAATAGAAAATAACACCCCGATTGAAACATTAAACTTTATAAAAAGATTGAATTCTTTTCCAAATGCATGTATTGCTTATAGAATATTATTAACTATCCCTATAACAGTTGCTTCTGCAGAAAGAAGTTTTTCAAAATTAAAATTGAAAAATCATACCTAAGATCAACTATCTCACAAGAAAGATTGAATGGATTAGCTATGTTATCTATAGAAAAAGATATATTAGAAAAACTTGATTACAAAAACTTAATTAAAAATTTTGCATCTCAAAAAGTTAGAAGAATTGTTTTTCAATAAAATATTGATTAAATAAAATATTAATAAATATTAATTTTTTTATAAAGTATATTTTAAAGGGCCCATTTGAAACTTTCGCCTAAGGCCTTTCTAGAGATTAAGCCACCCCTATTGTCTGCCAGCAGAGTAGAGGGACTGCAGACCACAGGCGGAAAGGGAAAGAAGCAGTCGCCCCTGTCGACTGAGCGTGGTGAAGATCGTGGGTTTCGATTCGATGTACCTGGGGCTTTAGATGAAGACATGTCTGGGTCTGATGAGAGGGCCATTGGGGTTGAGGCCTCGTACCAGCATGCAGGTTCGTCATTTGTAAGATATAGAAGATACCAAGTGAGAGGACTTGCGGGTCCGGTTCATTCTTGAGGGAACGTGTAGAGTGATGATCTCGCAGGATCAAACAATAGTGGAAATCCTTCTCGCGGTGAAGGCGGGGACGTAGAGTAAGTGGCTCGCACCTCGAAACAAATCATCTTGTGTTTGCGATTGCTTAATCTCTCTTTCCTATCTTTTTAACTCACTCTCTCTATTTGCATGCTATAATTGCTCTTCATTTTATTGAAATTTTTTATTGTGTAAATTATTAATTATGTTGGATATTATTATTTGCTTGGATTGCTAGACTTAATTTTTATTCCGCATTATTTGCCATTAACCCATAGCCATCACCTATTCACTCTCTAGGTGATTTATAATTGGTATCAGAACTTAAACCTTAGTTTTTGGTTTAACCACCTTAGGGAGCTCTTCTTGTTGGCTATATTTATTGCATTTGTTACTTAGTTTATATTATTGCTTGATTTCATGGCATCACACGACTTCTCTAATATTAAGTCCCCTCCGTTTGATGGGTTGAATTTTTTCATATAGAAAGTGAAGATGGCCATTTTCCTTAAGTCTCTAGGATTTAGGGTTGCAAAGGTTATTACTAAGAAATTTGTAGAACCTCACGGTGATGAGAATTCATGATCCGAGGCAACCGCCAAGGATTATGAGGCCAATGCAAAGGCACAATATGCACTAACACAATCATTTAATGATGATAACTTATCACGTGTTATAAATTGTAAGTCGGCTTATGAAGTATGAAATTACTTGATTATTACCCATGGGGGCACCTCACAAGTTAAACGTTCTAAGATTGATTTGCTCCATTTTCAATTGGAGAAATTTTACATGATTGAAAATGAATTCATAGCTGAAATGCTTATCCATTTTACTAAAATCACTAATAGTTTGTCTCCCTTAGGTGATTCCATTGATAATGATCAAAAGGTGAGAAATGTGATAAGAGCTCTTCCCAGGGCTTGGGAGGTCAAGGCGACTACTCTCAAGGAATTGAATGATCGTGAGGAGATGGACTTCTCTAAATTTATTGAGAACCTCAATACCCTTGAAATGAAAATGAAGGTGCAAGAAAGGAGAGAACCTACTAAGAAAAAATCGATTGCTTTCAAAGCAAATCCCTTCATTGAAGATCAATAAGATTCATCGAAAGAAGGTGAAGAAGACTTCGCCATGCTTATTCAGAAAGTGAGAAGAATATTTTATAAGAAGGGGAGACAAAGTAAATACCGAAGAGGTAGACCACAAGGGAAGTTTGAAAAGAAGAAGGAGGAGATGAGTCCTTACTTTCATTGCAAGAAAATGAGACATCTAATAACAGATTGCCCATCTCTACATGCGACCAGATCAAAGAAGTTGCACAAGAAGAAGAAGGCCTTGAAGGCCACGTGGGATGACTCGGAAACGAAATCCAATGATGAAGAGATCGACACCGCAGGTGTTTGCTTTATGACAAATGGAAAGGAAACATCAAAGATAACTCTTGAAACCTCTCTAGATGATGATAAACTCACCATGGATGAATTAGCTCGATTTTTTGAAGAACTTCGAAGTAGATATGAGATTTTAAATTCTCAAAACAAAAATTTGAGAAAAGAAAATGATATTTTGAAAAATAAACTACAGCTTGTTTTGAAAGAAAAAGAAGATATTTCATTGTATTTTAAAAGAGCAAAGAAGATTTTGAAAATCAGAAATATTTTTGTAAAGGAAAAAGTCCTAGCACAAGTTTTGATAAAATAAATTTCAATCTTTGAAAAATAGAATGAATGATTTAGATTCTACTTTAAAGATTTGTACTTTCAATGTTAAAAAATTAGATGCTATGTTTCTAAAGGATAAAACTCAAGGGAAACACATTTCATATGCTTACACCAAGCATGATCACAGTGCACATCACTATCATGCATTTATTTATGGCAAAGTGTACTGTTGTACACATTGTGGCCGCAAATGTCATCTAACCAGTTTTGTTATTCAAATTAAATTTGAAGGCTAAAAATGTATGGGTTCGAGAAAAGACTACCCTATAGGACCCAAAAAGATATAGGTATCGATAAACACACCAAATTCATTTGATGCAGGTATGTCATCCTCCAAGACGTAGGAGAAAACGGTACCTTGGTGGTGGATGCAATGGAGCTCAAGCAATCTATAATGTGAATGCATCACTATCAAGGACTAGGTGGGAGACCACCTATTTAGAGAATTTTAGCTTATACCGATAACATCTCCATAATTTTGAGTTTTTAAATTTCACATACATGCTTAGCTTTGTCTATAACTTAACATTGCTCAATTGTTTAGTGTAATATCTCTACATTAATTGCATGTATATGTTTAACTATTTTAGTCTCTATACATGATTATCATTGTACGCATACTCTTTTGAAAATTAGTTCCTTCATGCTTTAGATTATCTTCATGTATAGGAACTATTGTTTGTTGACTTCTATTGTGTATGAACATTATATCTTGATGAATAACATGTTTTTTGTTTTTTTTAAAAAGATTATTAATTATATATATTTATTTCGCATTTAATTCACAATTAAGCAATTCAAATAAGAAAAGCAAAGAACACTTCAACTCATGATTTAGAGGAAGTATGAGGAGAAGTTCAGAACCCATTAAGAGAATCCGACTTTATTTCTTATTTAATTAGCCTAATTTATGAATTAAATCAATATACAAGTTTTATAAATTTTTTGAGAATATTTTTGTCAAATTATTTATCAAAATATTTTTATTTTAAATTTCTTGGATTTTGGATTATTCCTGGATGTTTATCTCTATTTATAGAATATTTTAAAAATTACTTTCAAAAGTTATTCTATAAAAAATCTATTTGTTTTAAAACTGTTTTTGTTTGGGAAGCAGCCTCGGTCGACTGACCGTTCGACCGACTGAGTCTTTGGACTCTCTGGATTGCTTCAGTCGACCGGGCAGTCGACCGAGTAAGCATGTCATATGGCTTAACCTTCCTGTCGGTCGACCGAGCAGTCGACCGAAATATTGAGAGTTTGTTTGGCAGTGCTATTGGGTTGTGCCGGTCGACCGTCCACAGTCGAATATGTATAAAAATCTACTGCTGATTTGGAACTCTAGTTTCTAACTTCTTTCTCTCCTCTCACCTCTGCCGACTTCCGCCTCTCCACCCAACCTTCCCCTCTCAATTATACACCCAAATCCCTATAATTTTCACCTTAATTTTTCAAGATCTCATCTCTAGCACCACTTTAAACCCTACTTGGAGAAGGAATTTTCAGAATTTGTCAAGTATATCTTTCCCTAGTCATTGTCTAATTATTTCTTCAATTCTTTCTAGATCTTTTCTGTGAATTGTTACTAATTTATGCTATTATTCCCTATAAATTCATTCATAATGTCTAGTCCACTCATCATGTCTACTAAACGTTCTAGAGTTAAAAAATAAAAAAACCTGAATCTTCCTCTAGAACTAAGAATGCTTTTGTCTCTGAGAATGCATGCACAAACACTCTATTATATGTAACAAAAATGTCATTTCTAGTTGGTGTGTTGTTCTAGCCGACTTTGACCACTTGGATCTTGCACCCATCTCAAACTAGTTCCTTAGATCATTTTGTGACTATTAAGGAGCAAGTTTATCCCGATTTAGTCCAATACTTTTACTCTAATATCTTATGTTGATAATCATATCAAGTTTCGTGTCAAGAATGTGGATTTTAACATTTCCCTTGAATGTTTTGCTAGAATTTTTAAACTATCCTGTGATAGTGTAGAAATCTTTTATTCTGATCTTCACAATTTTGAACATCCTGACGGTGAGAGTGCTCTCACCGCTGCTCGTCTGTTACATGATGATAAATCGGGCTTAGAAAGGAATGAGGAAGTGAAGCGCTACATGCTTCCCACTCAGGTCCTTACTAAGATCATTTTTCAAATCTCCTGCCTAAATCAGGGGAGTATTGTTATGCCCGTGGTTGTGCCCCTGCTCATCTATTGCCTTCTGAAAGGCATTAGAGTCAACATCACTCATCTCATCATCGATTTCATGCTATATGACCATTTGCTGATTCCCACTAGGAATCTTCCATACGGGACGATCCTTACCTGTCTTTTCAAACATTTCAAAATCAATCTATCTGATGAGAGAACGGTAAATCCCTCTGTTGATATCATAGCACCCTCGTTAAGAGGATGCATGTTGGGGTTCATATTCAGGCTCCTTCCCATCCTTCCTCACCTCCTCTCTAGCATTTTGTCTCTGGTTCCTCCACTTCAGCTGTCGATCCTTATGCAGGTAGATGACCCAGCTGAGTGACCTCTCCCTACACATTACTTCTTCCCCAGAGAGGGTCCTCGCGAACTAGGAAGCTATGTGGAGAGAGCAACAGAACAACATGGCCTATATATGCTCCTCCATCAGATATCTTCAGCGTTGTGAGAACTGCTATTTCTCCAGGCACGATTGGCCTGTACCTGTTCCAGTTGCATATGGACGTCCTTTTCCTCCAACTGGTTCACCGTTTGATCCGTGAATGGCTCCTCAAGATGCCTCAATGGCATAACAACCAGTTTTTGAACCTGAAGAAGACATGGATGAAAAAGAAGATGCATGACTCCTCCCTGTTTTTTTGATGTATGACAAAATGGGAGAAGTAGATAGTAAAGTTATTTTGGATGATGGACATCTATTTTGGTATTGTATTGATACTATTTTGCATTTTGGAATTGTATATTTTGATATGTATCTTGCTACTATTTTGACTTGTCTAGGTATGTTTTTTTTGACTATGTACTTTCATGTTGGATGCCTGTTTTTTGACAATTTTTCTAGCTAAAATATTTGGTATCTTCATTTGGTATTTTAGTCACAATTGGTATTATAGCATGTATATGTGCTCATTGTTGAAAACTTCTATTTTATGATACATGCCTTATTTTGTTTTTTTATTATGGAGGTTGGTGGTTATAGATGGTTGGAGGAAAACCTTTATGCATATAAACTTAACTCTCATATCTTGTTACGCATAAATGTGTTTGTGTTGCATAAAGCTTCATTGTTGTAAATCATATCCCTATGCTCAAGTTATTAAATATTCTTATTTCATGTTTTAATCCTTATGTGTGCGGATATATACATGCACATGTTTAGGGAGAGCTTCACTTGAAGCCTCTTCTCAATTTGTTTAAAATAACTCCATGTGTTTTGTCATCATCAAAAAGAGAGAGATTGTTGGCCCAAAGGTTTTTTTTTGCCCTAGTTTTGATGATGATAATCCTATGAAGTTATTCAATTTAACATTTCTTTCTATATAAGTTTCAGGTAAAAGATTGATTTCATGATAAGATTTGGCTCTCCATAAAGACTCACAAGTTTATGAAGCCATCAAGATGATGATCGCAGAGCTAAGCTATCAAAATTGAGTTTTGAAATTATTCTAAAGAGACAAGCTCAAAGGACTTCTATTGATAAAGAAAATAATTTTCTTTCTTTTTTTTTGTAAGAATAAAATCAAGAATTGGTAAATTTGTTAGCTCATGAGATTGACACACACACACACAAAACATCATTTAAATTTTTGCTTCGTAAGTTGTTGAATTGGTTTCAAAAGATTGCAAAATGATTTTTGTTTTGAAAATTTTCTTATTTTTAAAGAGATTTATTTTTCTACTAAACATTGGTCCTACCACTTAGTTTTTTTGTTAATCTTTGATCTCACAGTTTTGGACTTAACAATATACCATGAAATATATTGTATATTTTTTTTAGTGAAAATATATCACAAATATAAATAGAATTTCAAGTTTTTCAAAACAGACCCTTTTTGCCTTTAGTTGATCGACCGGGCCGTCGACTGAAGTGTATAAGAAAACATTGTGCATGTTGGTCGACTAGGCAGTCAACTGACTGTAAGACTTTTGCTCTTGGTTGTGATCGGTCGACCGGCCAGTCGATCGACGATTCCCAACAGTAAAAAATATGACCGTTGGCGGTCGATCGGACGGTCGACCGACCTCTTTGTTTTGACAGCCTTCTATATTATTAGAGAACTGTTTAGTGCTAATAAAAAATGACTACATGGGGTTTTCTCTGTATTTTTGAATACCTATATATAATAACCCTATTGACCATTAGTTATAACTAAGAAAAAGCTCAAGAACTAAAAAATAATACCTTCAATCCTTTTAGATTCAATTTTCGAAGAGAAAAATTTCAAAAAGAGAAGTGTTCTTCATTCAAATCCTTTCAAATCTCTGTTATTTTGATTCTCACACTCCACTGATTATAAGCTTTCCTAACCACAAATCTCTGAGCTAAAAATTCATTTTTGGTTATAGGATTGCACTTTGTGAGCTATTTTGGTGATTTTAGAAAGGCCATCTTCTTCATTGTTGTTAAGAAGAGTTGTAGTGGTTGAGGCCTCATACGAGCTTGCAGGTTCGTTATTTGTAAGGTGTAGAAAACACTAAGTGAGAGGACTTGCGGATCCGGTTCGTTCTTGAGAGAACGTGTATTGTGGTGATCTCGCGGATCAAACAATAGTGAAAATCTTTCACGCAGCGAAGGCAGGGACGTAGAGCAAGTGGCTCGAACTTTGAAACAATCATCTTGTGTTTGCGATTGCTTACTCTCTCTTCCTTATCTCTTTAACTCACTCTCTCTATTTGCATGCTATAATTGCTCTTCATTTTATTCAAATTTTCTGTGTGCAAATTACTAATTGTGTTGGATATTGTTATTTGTTTGGATTGTTAGACTTAGTTTTTTTCTGCATTATTTGTAATTAACCCATAGCCATCACCTATTCACCCTACTCTAGGTGATTTACACAGGGATGAAAGGAGCTTGGGACGAAGGATGACTTCAGAAAGATTGGATATAGCGGAGGCTCTTAGAAGATGTCGACACGTGTCATTATCTTAATGATGGTCAAATTTTAATCACAATAGTATTCAATGGCAAAATATATATAATTATTTAGGGGAAAATGAAACCCCACCATGTGTAGTCTATTCTTAATTATTATGATGTGCTATCAGAACTTTTATCTTAATTCGAAGATGCAGCTGCAGAGAAGCACAAATTTTTTCCTACTTTCCTGAACAATTTGATGACTGTTTCTTTCCACCTGTTAGCGATGTGCCTTTCCTCTCTGTACACGCGCACTCAACACTAGCTGCTCCATATCTTTAGTTTAGGCAAAAGCTAAGGGGAGACAATTAAAAGTTGCAGTCCTGCATATTCCATCAAATTTCTCCTGAAGATGACATATTGTCTTGATGAGCTCTGAGGAAGATGAATGAATTACCATCAAGTCAGCGGCGGCCTCCTCTCCTCTCTGTGCAAAAAGCAAAAAGCAAAGGTGTGTTCGGATGGAAAGAGGGCCGAAAAGGTGTTTTTTGTGGCTTCACATCCATTTTTTTTTTCCCTCTTAGCAATGTGTTTGGTTGGTTGATAACGAAGACGAGAGAAAGGGGCTGCATCATCAGTGAAAGAGGGTTGTCACAATTCTCTCCACAACCCCGAAAACCATTGGAATTCTGACCAAGAAACATTTTATTATTCTTTTGTAAACTGCCGTATTTGTTAGGGTTTTAGTGGAATAAAGAATAGGATAAAGTGTGTTCCAAAACTTTGCCTTTGATTTCTACCAAATAAAATTAAAGCACTTCCAAGAGAGGTGTAACTCCCGACCCTAGATGTATCTGTCAAAGTATCAACACCCGATACAGTGTACATATTTGATTTGACCTTCTTACTAGTCAAACTGAACCAGTTTCAGTTTCAGATATTATTTTCTAATATTTTAGATATTTCAGAATTTTCTAGATTTTTTCGGAGTATTTTGGAAAATCTCCGAGTCGGTGTCGACCGATACCAATAATCAACTCTAGAATTTTGATTTACAATTGGGTTGAATTTTTTGAAATCTGCTTTCAAATTATTTTTCAAAATCATATTTTCTATATTATTGTATTTTTGGAGATTTTTCTAAATAGTCAAAAATTCGGCTGAACCAGTGTCGACCAGTATCGGTGATACATTTCAGGATTTTAAACTTACAAATCAGACTGAATTTCTTCAATCCGATTTCGTATTGCTCCTCCGGGTAATATTTTCTATTTTACAGAATTTTTGAGAACCGTTCTGAACTAATCAAAATTTGACCCAATTAAATGTAAATAGTTTCTTTTCTTTTCTTCTTCCCCAATCATCTCCTTTACCTTCCCCTGAAAGCCACCGACTCTTTCACCCCCTCTTTCTCTATCTCTTTTATTCACTTTCCTACTCTCTTTCCCCATTTACTATCTCTCTCTTTCTCTCTCTCTCTCTCTCTCTCTCTCTCTCTCACTCTCCCTAATTCTCTCTCACTATCTATCTCGCACCCTCCTCCTCACTCTTACGCAGGCCCAGACCGCCACTTGGGCCATCCCGCTGCCGCCAGCCCACCGCCATCGTGCGGTTGTGCTCAGGCTACCACCCCAAGTCCTCTTTTCTCTCTCTCTCTTCTTCTTTCTCTTTTCTCTCTTTTTCTCTTTCCTTCTTTTTCTACTTTCTCCTCCTCCTCTTTTCTCTCTCTTCCCATAGCAGGCTGCCACCGGCCAGCTGTCCAGACACCGCTGCTGACCGGCCAAAACCCCCGCTCCCTCCTCCTCCCCTGCCTCTCTCTTCCTCACTTCCTCTCTCTCTGCCCTTTCGTTTTACCTTTCCTCCCCCCGCCGGTGGCCCATGCCGTCGCTGGCCATGGCAGGCCATTGCTGGCCAGCTGGCTGCCACTGGCCATCGCTGGTCGCTCTCCTTGCCCCTCTTCTCTCTCTCTCTCATTATTGTAGGCTGTCTAAAAATCACTGAAGATAAGTCATCAAAAAGCAGAATCCAAACTCCAGACGCAAGGCTAATCATCGCCACCAGCGCAGGATCAAGACGCGAGGGTTGAATCCCGCGTCTCAACATCACTGTAAGAACAAAGACCCGAGGGTTGAAAACGGCGTCTCAGCATTATTGTGGTACCAAGACGCAGAGTCTAAAGCCCGCGACTCACGCGAAGCTTGACGCAGAACTGAAAACCCGCGTGTCTCAAGCATTACTTCAGTGGCAAGACGCAAGGCTCAAAACCTGCGTCTCAGTTATACTGCCCTAATTACTGGATCAATTACTGCCCAAGGGAGTTAACCCCATTATGGAGTATTTTTAGGGAACACGTTTACCCCCTTAAACCTCTATAAATAGCCCAGTTTGTTATGAAAAGGGGTCGGAAAATTCTTGGTAAAAGAACTTCGATTGTAAGCCGTAGAAGCACCAAGAACTCCAGCTGAAACAAAGAGAGAGTTTAACTCTTCTAACA